>PVKM010025597.1:0-19851 GCA_004027735.1 Carollia perspicillata | reverse complement strand
CCTTTATACTAGTTCCTTCAAACCCTTCCTCATTTTTATTTTTAAATACAGTTAACATACAATGTTATATTAGTTTCAGATGTACAACGCAGTGATTAGACATTATATAATGTACTAAGTTTTTGGTTTTTAGGTTCAACTGTTGGTAGTTATGAGTTTGTTGTCATATTACTGATCATAGTTTTTTTTATCTTTTTCTACTTCTTAGATAAGTCCCTTTAAGATTTTATACAATAAGGGCTTGGTGATGATGAACTCCTTTAATTGACCTTATCTAGGAAGGACTTTCTATGCACTTTCATTCTGAATGATAGTTTTCCTGGAGAGTGATCTTGGATGTAGGTCCTTGCCTTTCATGATTTCAAATGCTTCTTTCCAGCCCCTTCTTGCCTACAAGATTTCTTTTGAGAAGTCAGCTGATAGTCTTATGGGAACTCCTGTTGTAGGTAACTCTCTCCTTTCCTCTTGCTGCTTTTAATATTCTCTCCTTATCTTTAATCTTGGGTAACTTAATTGTGATGCGTCTTGGTGTGTTCCTCCTTGGGTCCAATTTCTTTGGGACTCTCTGTGCTTCCTGGACTTCCTGGAAGTCTATTTTCTTCACCAGATTGAGAAAGTTTCCTGCATTATTTATTCAAAAAGTTTGAAGTTTCTTGATCTACCTCTTCTCCTTCTGGCACCCCTCTGATTAGAATGTTGGAGGGCTTAAAGTTATCCCATAGGTTCTGAAGCCTCTCCTCATTTTTTTGAATTCTTGTTTCTTCATTGTGTTCTGGTTGGATATTTATTTCTTCCTTTTGTTCCAAATCATTTATTTGAGTCCCAATTTCCTTCTCTTCACTGTTGGTTCCCTGTATATTTTCCTTTTTTTCACTTTGCATAGCCTTCATTTCTTCCTTCATTTTGCAACTGAGTTCAGTCAATTCTGTGAGCATCCTGATTACCAGTGTTTTGAATTCTGCATCAGATAGGTAGTCTAGCTCCTCATCACTTAGCTCTTTTTCTGGAGTTTTAATCTGTACTTTAATTTGGGCCGTATTTCTTTGTCTTGGTACACCTGTTATGTTGTAAGGGATGGAGCCTTAGGTATTCACCAGAGCAGGGCAAACCTCTTTATTGCGTTGTGGTGCTGTCTGTGGGGGAGGAGTCAGAGACGGAACAATGCTGCTTGCTTGCTCATCTCTAGCCCCACCTTCCAACAAACTCTCCTATAAGACTGGGAGTTTCTCCCACCATTTCAACCCCCACAGAATTTTATAGGTAGAGGTTTTGAATCTTCAGTTTCTCCATCAGCCAACCCTGCCTCGCCTGAGCAGTCTGCTGCCTTGCCCCAGGTTCTCTCCACCTGGCTGTCCATCTCCACCCCTCCTTCCAGTATGGATGAATGTTTATTTAACTCCTTGGTTGTCAGAGTGCCATGCAGTTTGTTATTCTGGCAGTTCTGTTTGTTTATTGTTTTTAAATTGGTTGTTATCCTTCTTTTGGTTGTGCAAGGAAGTGAAGCATTTCTACCTATACCTCCATCTTTGCTGGAATTCTTAAAAGAGTTCTTTTGGTAACTTTTTTAAATAAGGCCTTCACCATTATTTGAGAAAACCATGACTAAAGACCCTCCAGCATGCCCATAGCCCAAGTCACAAGGCCTAAAAAGAGAATCTTAAAAGCAGCAAGAGAAAAGCAGTTAGTTACCTACAGGAAAGTTCCCATAAGACTGTCAGCTGATTTCTCAAAAGAAACTTTGCAGGCTAGAAAAGATTGGCAAGAAATATTCAAAGTCATAAAAAGCATGGACCTACAGCCAAGATTACTTTATCCTGCAAAGTTATCATTTATAATTGAAGGGCAAACAAAGAGCTTCCCAGACAAGAAAAAAGCTGAAGGAATTCATCATCACCAAAGCATTATTATATAAAATGTTAAAGGGACTTACTTAAGAGAAAGAAGATCAAAAGTACGAACAATAAAATGGCAATAAGTACATATCTCTCAACCATTTAATCAAAAAAAACAAACTACACAAACAAGAACAGAGACAGAACCATGGGTATGGGGAGGGTTTTGTTGGTTGCCAGATAGGAGAGGGTGTGAGAGAATAGGTGAAGAAGTGAGGGGATTAATAGATAGTAGAGAATAGCCATGGGAATATAAAGTATAGTATAGAAAACACAGTAGCCAAAGAACTTTCTTGCTTACCCATTGACATGAAAAATGGTGTGGGGCTTGTCTGAGGGAATGGGGGGTGCTGGGCAGAGGGAGGGCAAAAGGGGAAAATGAGGACAACTGTAATAGCATAATCAATAAAATATAATTTTCAAAATAAATAAATAAATAAATAAAGTACTGCTGAAAAATAAAGTGGAAGGAGATAGATTAGCCAAGAATGGCAAAAAGTTCATCATTATTAAAACTAAGTGATGAGTATTGGGAAAACAAATAAGTAATAAAAAGAAAAAAGAGTTCATAGTGATATATGTCCAAAGATATTAATATACACATTTTATTTTTTGTTTGTGCTCTGATTTTATTTTTATTATTTTTTAAATTTTTTATTGTTGTTCAGTTACTGTTGTCCCCATTTTCCCCCCATTATTCTCCCCTGTCCTGCCCACTTCACCTCTCACATTCAGTCCTCCCCTGCATTATCTCTGTCCACGTGTCCTTTTTACATGTTCCTTGACTTGACCCTTCACCTTCTTTCCCCCGTTGTCCCCTCCTCCCTTCCTCTCTGGTCACTGTCAGTTTGTTCTTTATTTACATGTCCTTGGTTCTATTTTGCTCACTTGTTTGTTTTGTTGGTTGGGTTCCACTCACAGGTGAGATCATATGGTATTTGTCTTTCACTGTCTGGATTATTCCACTTAGCATAATGCTTTCTAGTTCAGTCCATGCTGTCGTGAAAAATAGGAGCTCCTTTTTTCTTTCTGCTGTGTGTAGTATTCCATTGTGTAAATGTACCAAAGATATTTGATCCACTCATTTACTGATGGGCACTTAGGCTGTTTCCAGCACTTGGCTATTGTAAATCATGCTGCTATGAACATTGGGGTGGATAGGTTCTTTCAAATTGGTGTTTCAGGATTCTTAGGGTATTATCCCAGCAGTGGTATTGCTGGGTCAAAAGGCAGTTCCATTTTTAGTTTTATGAGGAAATTCCATACTGTTTTCCACAGTGGCTGCACCAGTCTGCATTCCCACCAACAGTACACTAGGGTTCCCTTTTCTCCACAACCTCACTAGCACCTGTTGTTTGTTGATTTGTTTATGATGGCCATTCTGACCAGTGTGAGGTGATATCTAATTGTGGTTTTAATTTGCATCTCTCTGATGGCTAGTGATGTTGAGCATCCTCTCATATGTCTGTGGACCCTCTGTACGTTCTCCTTGGACAAGTGTTTGTTCAGGTCCTGTGCCTATTTTTTAATTGCTTTTTTTGTCTTCCTGGAGTGGAGTCTTGTGAGTTCTTTGTATATTTTGGAGATCAAACCCTTGTCCAAGGTATCATTGGCAAATATATTTTCCCATATAATTGGTTCCCTTTTCATTTTGCTGATTTTTTTTTTTAGCCATGCAGAAGCTTTTTATTTTGATGAAGTCCCATTTGTTTATTCTTTCCTTTATGTACCTTGCTCTAAGGGACATATCAGTGAAAATATTGCTGCATGGAATATCTAGAATATCATGCATTTTCCTACCTACAGACTACTATGCCTCTAGCACTATTATGGTGTCACAACTTATATTTAAGTCTTTCACCCATCTTGAGTTTATTTTTATGTATAGTGTAAGTTGGTGATTGAGTTTCTTTTCTTTTCTTTTTTTTTGTCTTTTTTTTTTTTTTTTTTTGCATATAGCTGCCCAGATCTCCCAACACCATTTTTTGAAGAGGCTATTTGTACTCCATTGTATGCTCCTACCCTTTGTCAAATATTAGTTGACCACAGAGACATGGGTTTATTTCTAGGCTCTCTCTTCTGTTCCATTGATTTATGTGTCTGTTCTTATGCCACTACCAGACTGTTTTGATTACAGTGGCCTTGTAATGTACTTTGATATCATGTATTGTGATCCTTCCTACTTTGTTCTTTCTCAAAATTGCTGAGGCAATTTGGGGTTGTTTATGGTTTCATATAAATTTTTGAAATATTTATTCTATCTCTGTGAAATATGTCATTGATATTTTAATAGGGATACTCATTTTAAATAAAAGAATGTTTTCTACATTCCTTAGACTTACCATTGCTTTCTTGGTATAGAATGTATTCATTAATGTTGATTATTTGCATCAGTTGATATTCATTATCATATTAAAATGACAGTAATGGTAAGAAATAAAAAGAAAAGGACATGAGGCACAGTGGTGCTGATTAGAAAAACTGCCAGACAGCCATTAAAATCATAGAGAGTTCTCAGACTCTCAGAATTATTGCCATGGGCTTTGAAAAATATCATAACAATTATAACTGGACTTGGTCAGAAATTGTATTCTTGTAGGTTTCCTTCATTAAAGGAAAGATGTATTTCCAAATAATAGAGTAAAATGGGGATGATACGTGGGCTAAATTCTTTTGTTCTTAAAACTACTTTCAAATGGAATTGTTGGTGTTGTCTTCACAAGTTTCTTAAAATTTCAGCTTTAAAATTATGCAGTATCTCTGTCAATATTGTTTCTCTAACCAAATACTGTTGGAATTGAATTGTTAGACATTCTTAGGGAAAAAAAGGACATTAATTATGCTAAAGCATTCCATGTCTGCCTTTTAAAACCCTTGACTTACCCAGTTCAGTTGTGGGATCAGATTCCATTCAATGATATTGGGTTGCACAACAAGTAAACTGATTTTCTAAACACATTATTGTACCTGAGGAAAGACTGGTAATCACAGACCATGCTTTCCAAGGTGGATTGATGAATATGAGAATATGGGGAACAGGAGGAGCACTAAAATTACTGGCATTAATCATTTATATTGACAGCTCTAATTTACCTCTTTTCTTTGGATAATTTAACCTGTTTGGCAAAGCTCTTCTGAAAAATTACAGAAATGTTTCCCGTGGTTAAACTTAATAGGGTAGCTGAAATACACCAAGTCTTATATTTTGCAACTTCATGGGTAATGGAAATGTCTACAGTTTAATTCCCAACCACTCACTGGTATAAAATTAGACTTTAAGAAAAACAAAACAAAAACCTGAGGGTTCATATTTCGCTAAAAAGAAAACAATAACTGCTGCCTAATTCCCCAATAGGGTGCCTCTACTCCACTCCCAAACTCTGTGCTCTCATGAGGCTGCAGTGAGCATCCTTGGGCACGTCTCTTCATAAATCTCTGAGAGAATTTGTGCAGGGCTATGGTCCTTGTATATGCCATCAACCCCAACGGCCTGGCCATTGCTATGAATTTCTTCAGTCATGGGGCAGGCAATTTTCCATAGGCAATGTGGTAAAAAGTAAGAACAAAATGTACAGCTGTTCATACTATCCCTCCATTTCAGTCTCCAGACATTCCTGCCTGCATAACACCACTGCCTCACTCACTCCTCATACCAACTCATGACAGTCCCCAGGCTCCTCAAAGGACTCTTGCTTTTGTGGTTTCTCTAGGATCCACTTAGAGGAAGGAAATCAGGAGCCGTTAACAGAAATCAAGTATAATTCTTTGGAAATGGTATTTCTTTCCTTACCATGACAACTTAGGAAGAAGCTCACAGCATACTCATAAAGTCTTGTTCCATCTGGCTCTTGAGATGGATAAGAGCCACCATTATCATTCCTACCTGCCCTATGGAGCCTAAGGTCGTAGATGCTAATCATAGCTGTTGCCTGACATTTAGCATGGCTTAAATTTAGTTTTAAAATTATCAGCTGAATGAAATACTTCTTTAAATATCATGCCATAGTAATTTTATAGTTTATCACTTTTACAACCAGGTAAACTAAAAACTAAAAATAACAATCATTCATGGTTCTCTAGGGAAAACTGATGAACTTGGGGTGCTGTCATGGTTTGGGCTGCTATAAGAAAAACCTTCGACTGGATAACGTAAACAATAAACATTTATTTCTCAGTCCTGGCAGCTGGAAGTCCAAGATCAGGGCGTCAGCAATGTTGGGTTCTTGGTAAAGGCCTTTGCTGATGTAAAAATTATTCAATCCTATAGATAATTTCAGGAGTTTATCTGAGCCAAACTGATGGTATTGTTGGGAAGCAAGATCTCAAATACTCCAGAGAATGACAGATTTGAAGTTTATCTTATGCATTTGGAATCAAGGAAGGAACACATGGGAGATTTCGTGAGAGAGGAAGAAAGCAAAGTACAGGATAGTTAATAAGATTATGTGCCCTTAAGGACGGTTGGGCCTTCAAGGCCTCTGGAAAAGATGATTATTCCTGGCACACCAAAGGTGTGTGAATCTAGGTGCATGAGAACAATGGACCAGGCTCATTTAAAAACCTTTTACTGGAGAAGTTGGAGATGTGGGGGCCATGACTACCCACCCTGACTTGCCCAGTTAGAAATTTATGATCAGATCACCCTGCGAGGGTTCTTTGGTCAGAGTTATTGTAGCACCCCCTTTTCATCCACACCCCCTGCCTGGTTTACAGTCAGCCATCTTCTCATTGTATTCCCTCACGGCTGGAAGAGAGGAAGCAAGTTCTCTCCTGCCTGTTATGAGGGCACTAATCTCATTATGAGGGCACTACATCCCAAAGGCCCTACTTTCTAACACTATCACATTGAGAGTTAGGATAGCAACATAGGAATTTTGGGGAGATACAAATATTTAGTCTATAACAGGCACTCAGGGGTATTTAACAAATATTACAGAACACCTCAAGTTGTTAAGATTTATTTATTGAAAGCTATATCATAAATATATTGATCAGGAATATATACACATGGTTGCACATAATCATGTGCAGGTATGTACCATACAAGTATACTTGTGTGCACATATAATCATGTGTATGCATGTGTATATATAATATCTATATATGTGTATTTCTATCTATCCACCTATCTAGTTTGGAAAGTATATTAGTCTCCTAGGGCTGCCATAACATTACCATAAATTTGGTAGCTTAAAACAGAGAGATTTATTCCCTCATGATTCTTGTGGCCAGAGTTCAAAATCAAGCAGTGGGCAGGACCTCAGTCTCTATGGAGACTCAAGGGGAGAGTCTGTTCTGTGCCTTTGCCAGCTTCTGGCTAATGGTCACACCACCCCAGTCTCGACCACTGTCTTCACATTGCCTTCTCCCTGTGTCTTCTCTTCTGCGTGTCTCTTACAAAGACACTTGTCACTGGATTAGGGTCTACCCAGATAATCCAGGATGGTCTCCTTGTCTCAAGATTCTTAATTTAATTAATTTACATAGCAAAGTCCCTTTTTCCAAATAAGGCAACATTTATCAGCTCCAAAAACTAAGGCATGGAGACATCTTTTGGGAGCCACTATTTGACTAACCCACTTCAGAAAGCAAGATATTTCACCTTTAGTGATGCTTGCCTGGAATTAATGTCTTTGCTGTGTTTTTTTAGCTTTGTATTATTGCCACAATAATATTATACTACAGTATTATTTCTTTTATCTCAGACAATCAACAATGAGATACTAGAAACAAACAAAAAAAGATATATTATACCAAATTAGGCCTTAATATACCATCCATACACGTTTCCAAATTATTTGTTCTTCTTTTTATCACTATGAAGAAGGTGAAAGGACGGTCAGACTAAATGAAGTGAGAACACCATGTGGGAGAGTCATGGTTATTTGGGCAAACACAGAGGAAAGCCGGGATCGAATGCGTCCATCTCCACAGGCAGAGTCCAGGCGGCCAGGCTGCACAAAAGCAGGCTAAGGTGACGGCCCTGTGATGGCACACAGCCCACGTGTTGCCCTCTGTGGGTCTATAAACGTTTTAATTGGACTAAACTGTTGAAGACATTCCTTCCACGTCCCAGTCAGGCCTTACTCCATTTCCCAGTGCCAGGCCTACACAGCAATCTCTTTTCTTCTGAAAATGTGATATGTAACACTTTTACATGGGATATGTTCAAACAAAGCTTTTTTAAAAAATAAAGAGTGGAAAGGAACAGTAGCGAGGCCAAACACTAGATGCACAATTTGTTTTGAGGACTTCATAAAAACTGTAAAATATGTTTCCATGTCAATCATTAGGTTATAAATGAAACTAACAGTATTGGGTTGACTTTTTTTACTGGTTTCCAAGGTCTTAAATTAGAGTAACAATGATTCTACTGCAGTAAAATGTGAGTCTTTCTTTCTCAGGATGAATTTTTACTTAGCCTGTGTGGGGCTATGATAAACAGAATACTTTGTTTCTCATTCATTACTTTCCTGTGGAGAATTCTGTCCCTTGGCAATAATGGAGGACAATTTGAGGATCGTCTCAGAACACTGTGACTTTGTACATCTCAGAGTGACTCTCAGATTTTGAAATGAGAACCTTAGAGGTAAGGGCCTCAAGATAGGATGTGCCATTCTTCAATACTTCTTGGGCCCTGGTCAATAACTGACCAAATTTACTTGTTCACAAGTAGTTAGGAGGCATGTGTAAGGCTGAATGGGTGATAATAGTGATATATGCAATGCATCCATTTTGTGAGAGTTTTTTATTTCAAACACTTGTACAAATATCTAGTTGACTGGTAAAAAGGGGAATGTAGCACAGTTCAGATTTTATGTCCCACCATTTTAATAAAATGCCAGTTGTATAGCAATGTGCTTACAGTGTGTCCTGTTTTCCAATGTGCGTGGCACGAGCTGGAAGGAGCCCTTCACAGTCGATGCCTCAGAACATCCCGTTTCTTTTTCTACATTTGTTTTCTAATTTGAGTTTTCCTTTTAACAAAGTGCCAGAAATATTCCCATATTTTGCTTGTCCTTCTGCTTTTACCTTTTACCCAGCTTGAGATTTGAGTATTTGTTTTTTCATAGTTAGATTTTGGTTCATGGTATAAATGATAATATTTATGAACGTTTAAAACAAAAAATGTTCATTTTTAAATTTTCCCATACAAAAAATTATTGTGGGAAATGGCACTGCATGGATGATACAATGTAAGTGATTTTACTATGTTATTATATATAATTAGATATTGTCTGGGGTATGTAGAAACAGGCACTAGTCAGACAGAGGAGCACTTAGACACGTTGAAGAGCTGTTCATGTCCACCTAAGTCGAAAAGCACTCAGTGTCATTTGTAAGATGAATTTGAAATGTCTTTACTAGCAGAAAAACGTTCATATGTTTTATTTAATGTCTGTAATGCCTAGCCAGTTACTAAATATGAATAGAAGGTTTCTCTTAAATCTGGGTTACATTTCAATTTGCCTTACAGCAAGGCCCAGTCTACATGATGGAGTAAACTGAAAGTTACCCTTGACAATAGTGATAGTGGAGAGAGCTCAAAGCTATAATTAATAATAAATACATCTGATTGTCTTCATAGCTATTTTATTCTCTACTACTCAGTTCCCTAGGCTTTTCTTGATGTTGAATTTTTGCTGTTGTTCATATTAATTTTACATATTAATGCATAAGAAGGTAATCATAAGAAAGATATCTTCTGAAACACCATAGATGAACTGGGATTCCTCAGTGACAGTTTTCTCTTGATCAATATTGATGGGTTAAAAAGGAGAAATCACTTGAAATTTAGGTTAGCTGAAAATGTTTAAGTGGAGGTTAAACAAATGGAGCATACATTTTTCACCCTTATAATTTAAAATAATTTACCATTAATATTAGGGTGATTCCCATAAAAACAGAAACCAGGACTGCTTGGTTTTTATTTGAGCAATGTTTCAAATATCATGCATATTTCTATGCTTAATGAATTTGGATCACATGTGAACAGTATATTCTGGCCATCATACAAGCTTCTTAATAATACTTAATTCTTAATTTTTACCCAGACTACAACCAAAAATTAGCTTGCTTATAATTTGTCTCAGCTCTGTATTTCCTCCATTATGAACCTGCTGATTTCAAGATGCAGAATTCTAGAATCGTATTTTCCATCTCTACCAACTTTTAAGAAAAGAGAAAGAAAACCATTTCTGGGATAGCCTAGGTCACCTTAAATGCATATGAATATGTCACTCACATTAACCACATCAACAAACCACTCACCAGCAGTTTTTACTGATGACCTGTAGAGCAAACGTATTTCTGCTTTTGTGGGCGTCTAAAGTGTGGTAAAGCCACCCCTCCACAACTGCTGGGACTCTGAGACCCATGCTGTGCAGAGCATTGTCACATCTGAATCTATAACTTGGTAGTTAAAGATGAAATGAAAGTCTGTCCTAGATGATAAATCATTTTATACTGCAAATAATTTTATTAAACGTCTAAAAATTTGAAAAGCCTATGTCTAAAAGTTTTATGACTCTGATAACAGAGAAATACATGATTCATTCAAGTCTATTTTATCAGACCATTTTAGAGAGAAAAGGATTAGTCCTTCACTTCTCAATATGCACTCTAGGTTCCTTTTTTAAAAATAATTTTTATTTGTGATTACAGTTGACAGGCAATATTATACAAGGTGAGGCAAAAGTAGGTTTACAGTTGTTGATATGGGAAATAATACAATAATTAATAATAATACAAGAATGAACTCTGTGTTTTTCATACTCACAGCTGTAAACCCACTTTTGCCCCACCCTGTAATACTCGCAGGTGTGCAACCTAGTGATTAGACATTTATGTACTTTATGAAGTGATCACCCTGGTAAGTCTAGTTCCAACTGACACCATATACTTACCACAATATTACTGACTATATTGCCTATGCTGTACCTTCCATCCCCATGACTAGTTTTATAACTGGCAATTTGGACATCTTAATCCCTTCTCTTTTTCCCCCTCCCCACTAACCAACTCCCATCTGGCAACCTTCAAAGTGTCCCCTGTATCTATGAGTTTGTTTCTTTTTGGCTTGTTCATTTATTTTGTGTTTAGATTCCACATACTGTACTAGCAAAATCATATGGTTTTTATCTTTCCCTGTCTGACTTATTTCATTTAACATAACACCCTCTAGGTCCATTCATGTTGTTACAGATGGCAAGATTTCATTCTGTTCTATGGCTGAGTAATATTCCATTGTATACGTGTACCACCACTTTTTTATCCACTCACTTGTCCACTGATGGGCACTTATGTTGCCCATATGTTGGCTATTGTAAATAATGCTGCAATGAACATAAGGATGCATATATCTTTTCAAATTAGTGCTTTGGATCTCTTTGGACAAATACATAGAAGTGGGATTACTGGGTCTTTCTTTGTCTCTTGTTGTAGCTTGTTGATTTCACCTCTGAATGGTCTATCCATTGATGGCAATGGATGTTCAAGTCTCCTAATGATATTACTGTCAATCTCTCCCTTTATATTTGTCAATATTTGCTATATAGATTTATGTTCTCCTACACTGAGTGTATAAATGTTTACCTTTTTAAAAGATTTTACTGCTGTTATTTCAAGAGAGGGGGAAAGGAAGGGAGAAAGAGAAGAAGAGAAACACTGATATGCAAGACAAAGATCGATCAGTTGCCTCTCGCACGCCCCCAAATGGGGACCTGGCCCACAACCCAGGCATGTGCCCTGACAGCGAACCGAATTGGCCATGTTTTGGTTCACAGGCCAATTCTCAATCATCTGAGTCACACCAGCCAGGTCAATAATCATTAGTAAGGGTGTAGAGAAATTGGAACTCTCATACATTGATTGTGGGAATGTGAAGTTTGAAATATACTTTGAGAAACAGTCAGGTATTTCCTCAAAACATTAAAATAAAGTTACCATATGATCCAGAAACTTTGTTCCTATGTATATACCCAACAGGAGTGGAAACATGTGGCCACACAAAAAATTTGTATGTGAATGTTTATAGTAGCAGCATCTATAATAGCCAAAAAGGAGAAACATCCTTAATGTTCATCAACTAACAAAATGCAGTTATATATATTATGTAATGTCATTCGGCAGTGAAAGAAATGAAGTACTTGTGCTTTTCACAACATGAACCTGGAAAACATTATGCCTAGTTAAAGAAGTCAGGTCTAAAGGATCACATACTGTACAATTACATTTACATGAAGTGTTGTGTTGGTATTCTTTGTTTGGTTTGCTGGTAGGGGGTATTGTGGTCAGAGCTGGAATGCACCCTCTCAGGAGAGATTTCCCTAACCACCAATCTAAAGCAATTATCCATTCCCTCTCTGAACATCATCAATTTTTTTAAAGATTTAATTTATTTATTTTTAGAAAGAGGGGAAGGGAGGGAGAAAGAGAGGGAGAGAGACATCAATGTGTGTTTGCCTCTTGTGTACCCCCTACTGGGGACCTGGCCTGCAACCCAGGCATGTGACCTGACTGAGAATCGAACTGGCAGTCCTTTGGTTCACAGGCCAGTGCTCAATCCACTGAGCCACGCCAGCCAGGGCTGAACATCATCAGTTTTAACATTCTGCATAAAACTAATTAAAATTTAATATTTATATATGGATGTATGTATTTATATTTTATCATCCTAACCCCGAATATAATCCATACAAGCAAAGACCTGGTTTTGTTATTCATGGCTGCATCTCTAGGACCAAAAATGGTGCTGGTCACAGAGTCGACAACTTAATAAATAATATGTTGTTTACATAAGATATTTAGCATAAATCTATGGGAGAATCAAAGATAAAAATATTAAACTAACAATGTTAAACTAAATTAACATTAAATATTAAACTAAACTAACATTTCTTGGATGTCCATACTTTAAATGCACTATCTTGTTTGATCTTCATTTAAGCCCTGGGTGGTCAATAGTACTGTTTTCACTTTTAGAGAGGTTAATAGTTCACCTCTCTAAATAGTGGAGATTTTAGTCTATCCCAGAGCAGGATTACAGCTGATGTTTTTCTTACCACAAATGCAACACTTTTAATAATTCGTGCCATAGAGCCAGCACACGGGCAAGTGCTATTGAGTTGTGGGGTGTCAGGGAATGCTTCAAGAAGGAGGGGTGTTCGTTACTGGGTTTTGAATGAGAGGAAAGATCTTCCTCAGGTGGTGGGTTACATACCAACCACAAACATGGGGAGAGGAGAGCACAGATCTTGCAGAAAACCATGAGTGGTTCACATTGATGGGAGTCCAGAACGAGCTATATTCCAGGAAGAAGTTGAAGAGTGAGGTGATTATCATGATTAATTTGCTCTTTTTTGCATAAATGATTAGGCCAGGCCTTCATAAAGTTTTGTTTCACTTTTCTGTCCAGATGCTAGCTAACTAAAGATCTTCCTCAATGCCTAGAAATAATAATTTGGATGTCTCCTCAGGATTGCTCAATAATTCCATTACAGTTTTTGAGACTAAGAAACATATAAAGTAGTGAAACTTTATAGGTTTTTTTAAAAGGTACATAACATAAACAACTTGGCTCCCATAGCTAATGGAAATGGATCGCTAAGTGAAGAGAAAAAATGGGCTAAATAAAGAACTGTTCATTTACTTTCTACTTTAAGAAACAAAATTGTAAGCGTGTTAACACAGCTAAGAGAATTAGAGTGACTGCCTCAGAATTCAAGTGAAGAGAGGAAAATAAAAAACAAAATTCTGTGATTTATCATATATTTAAGAGCTGAACCAAATTATCTTGCTGAGTTTAAGGTTTACACAATGTTTTTGGCATTTTAATTTTTTTGGTTGCAATATAGTCTATATATAAATTAGATTACAATGGGCTTATTTTTTCTTATTAAATGAAAGATACTATTGACGACTACTATCTCCTTCTATTAAGGCAAGCTACGCCAGTTTTGAAGAGGGATACCTGAGTACATTTACCACTTGTTAACTTTATGACAAAATTGCATATTAATGTCTTTCATGTATGTATAGGACATTCATACCTAAGAGAAATCATTTTGGGTCTTGGCCATCCTTTTACATCAAAGTAATAGACAAGCTCTTTATACCTCTTTTACTTCGGTTCCATCTCCTCTGCTCCCCTGCTTCGGGTTACTTTCCCCTCTAACCTGGACCACAGCAAATGCTCTGATGTTCAGCCATGCTCCGTCATTTCCTGCTTCTGTGGCTGACGTCCCGATGATACTTTTGCCTAGAGCCCCTGCCTTCAGCCATATGGCCTCCTGTCAACATCCTGTTTTTACAGCCTCTTCTCAAATACCACTGGTTCAAGTAGGCCCTTCTGAACGCTCCTACCAATAAGCGGCTATGCTACAGTATCAGATATAAGCCCTTCTTCATTTGACATCATTAAGAAATACACTATCTTTATAGCTCTTCTAAGATCTGTTTCCAAGACTTCTCCTTTCTTACAGTAGTTTCTCTTTTAAAAGTGTATTTCTATTTTAGATAATATTAGGGATTTGCTCATATGGCTCGTATATATTTACATACTAGTTAACTTCCTTGTTTGTTTAGAATCTCCCTGAAGGTAGGAGTAATGATAATAATTATAGAAGCTCATCATTTGCATTTTCTGTTATTCAAACATGTCTGTATGATGCAGTAAAATTATCTCTATTATGTAGCACTGTACTTAGGTCAAAGTAGATGTTCAAATAATTCTATTTGTTGGAAAATCTATACTCTTTTTTTTTAATTTTTACTTTTTATTTTAAAGCGAGGGGTAGGGAGGGAGAAAAAAAAGGAGAAAAACATTGATGTGAGAGAGAAGCATTGATTGGCTGCCCACTATATATGTCCCGACAGGGTGGGGGACCAAACTGTGATTCAGGCATGTGCCCTGATTGGGAATCGAACCAGTGACCTTCCAGTTTGCAGGATGCCCAACCAACTGAGCCACACTGGCCGGGGCCAAAAACCTATACTCTCACTGACATACTGGATGTCATCTATGTGTTATGTATTAATAGAACATCCTTTATGACCATTCTTTGTTTCTCTAAATGGTACCTAAAGAAGGGGACTCCATTTGCACTTTAACTGGACATCTGTTCAGTGCAAGATCATGTTCTTTGTGCTGCATGAAATGCCTAGAGGACTGACACAGTGGCTTCGAGGATGTGACCATCAAATTGTAAGGATAAGGCAAAAGTACAGTGTAGAATAGATAATAAATAAAAACAGTAATTAGAAGCACACACAACATGTTGTAGGGTTCAAAGTAAGGAGATCTCAGATAAGATTAGAAGTTAAAGATTTTTATGGACTAGGTGACCTATTAGACACTATGGTGGAAACCATGGTAGATATCCAGAATATCCAGATACCCTTCCTTCTTAGTCCAGAATCCTGAATTTTAGCTGAGCATATTGATCAATGGAATGGCAGACCACAGTTCCCAGCTTCCTTAAAGCTAGGTGCAGTCATATTGATATAGAAAAATGACTTAAACCCAGTAGGCCTTAGCAGAGGGTCCCCCTTCCCCCAGTTCAAACGGCAAGGCCAGAGCACAGGGTCCCCCTCCCCTAGTGTAAACGGCAAGGCCAGCCAGCGGGCCAGCCAGGAGATAAGGTGCTAGGCCCACTCCAGTCAAAACAGAGTGCTAACCAAATGAAGAAATCTGAATTAACCCCTGCGTTCCCCTGCATTCTGCTTCTGTATCTCGCTTCTGTCACGTAGCCACGTAGAGATAAAGTATATAAGCCCGGTAACCCCTTTGTTCAGGGCCCAGAATTTGGAGTTGGACTCCTCTGGGACCACACGTGAATAAAGGATCGTGCTCTTAACCCCTCCAGTGTCTGGTCGTTTCGATTTCCTGTAACAATATGACTAAGCACTAGCCAATGAGATATCAGCAAAAAATGTCCTGTGTGATTTCTATGAATGTTGCTTAAAGTAGCTGGCCTGCAGGAAGAAGTCTCTTTTTATCCTTCCACCTTTTGTATGTCTCCTGGCATCACTTACGTATGGTTGGAGTTCCACAGGCCATCTTGGGTCACAAGATGACTTGAAATTGAAAACCTTGTGCTAGTCTGGCGCAGTAGAAGGCTAGGAGTTGGGGTGTTTGGGGAAAACAAGGTGAACTTCCTATCTCCTATCTCCAAGTTTATTTTGCTTGAGAATAAAATAAACTCCTCATTTATGTAGGCCCCTATTAGCAGGTATGTGATGGTCTATCCCGCTGAAACAGATCTTAATACTACTGGTCCTAGAGTTTCACTGAAGGGAGGCAGAGAAGAAAGTTACTCTAGCAAATGAAGTTGCACTCCACTGGACTACTTTATCATTTTAATTATATTCTCATTTTTATTATTTCTGTAAAACCTTTGGTAATATTCCCTGGGGTCCTCTTTCTTTCCAACAACACTCCACCATCAGGGTAGGTAGTTGGGATGGACTCTTGAGTCAAACTACATGGTCAGGATCCCAGCTTGGTCTCTCATGAGCTGTGTGACTGGGCAATTTTTTAACCACTCTCAGTTTCCTCATTTGCAAAGTATAAACACTGATAAAACCCAGTTCATAGGGATTTCTGGATTATTAATTGTAAAGCACAGAAGAGTGAATGTTGGAGAGAAACACGCTATCACTTTCAAGAATGACTTGTTGAGTGTCAGTTGGATATTGAGCTCTGTATGTCAATGTGATAGCATATCATGAGATTTTTTCCCCCACAAAAAGGAAAAACAGACTGGCTCCCAATATCTTCAAGTTAAAGATAACTCAGTTTCAGGAAGACCTGAAAATGAGTAATGACAAAGTATGACAATATCAAAAATGTCTAATATTAATGAAATTTGTGCAAATGCCAAATTAAACTATCAGCTTTAAGAAATTTTCTTGTAGTATGAAAAAAAATGACAAAGTGATTTCTACATAGCTTCTGTTGCCTGTTCATCTGTTTATACTGAAAGATACTTCCTCTATTGTCCACATGACAGCCCCCACCTCTTAGAACTATTGGAGGATATTACCAAACCATTAGAAAGTTGTGTTAGTTCTTTAGAAATTAAGCATATTTCTTATAGAAATAATGTTATACATATAGCCTCTCTAACTCATGATGTGCCTATATATGGCAGTAATAATACTCTGGACTCCAGCTTTGTACTCCAAGCTCTCTCCGGGGAAATTCACAATGGATTCTAACTTAGGGTGTCAGGAACCGTGTCACAGTGCTGTAACCCTTACCAGTACTCTATCCTCAATCACTGGTGATGATTATTGGGAACTGGTAAAGAATTTCAGCCATCTGGAGCTTGGGTAAAGGACAATAGGTAGAGAGCAAGGAAGGAGTCCTTGGAGGTCCTTGATTTTGCATCAACTACTAATTACATTTCTTATAAGACCCTGAAAGCAATCCACAAATTTCCAGTTCTGCTACTTTGACATGTCCCTTCTCTCCATAGCTTCTCTCTTCTTCTAGGCCATTACCATGAAAGACTAAAGTTATTCTCTAGTTTCCAGTCCTTTGGAGCAGTGATTTTCAAAATTTTTAAAACTGTGACTCACAGTAATAAAAGCATTTTATGTCATAATTAAATAAATACATACATAACTGAAACAAAAGTTTTATGGAAAAAACTCATATGTGATAATGCACATTGACAATTTTTATTTTATTCTCTTAAAAAATGTTAGACACAGCTCATTAAATTGAGTTCACATTTGACATACAGGTTATAGTCTACTGTTTGAAGAACTGTTATTAAAAGATTTAATTTTTTTTAATATCGAGTGTCCTCATGACATTAAGATAGGCAAAGATTCTTTTTTTAAAAAAAATATTTATTTATTTTTAGAGAGAGGAGGAGGGAAAAAGAGAAGGAAAGAAACATCGATGTGTGAGAATATATCAATCAGTTGCCTCTCACACACCCCCAACTGGGAACCTGGCCGACAACCCAGGCATGTGCCTTGGCTGGGAATTGAACCTGTGACCTTTTGGTTCACAGGCTAGCACTCAATCCACTGAGCCACACCAGCTGGGGCTTAATTTTTTTAATAATTAAAAACAAAAAACAGTTTGGAACTAACAAATAAGAGAAAATTCACAAAATTTCAAGTCCTCTCAAAAATGTCACCACACTGAACATTTATTTCGTTTACTTTGGCTACTTAGGTATTGAAGCTCCTTCCTATGTTTGGAAAAATTCTCCACCTCGTGATAACGTGGGTAGGCAGGATTCAACTCCTACTATACAGTCTCCACTGTCCAAATATGCTCTTTCTCCATCCCATCTGCACTCCAGATGAATTCAACTTTACCAGACCCTTGGCCTGGAACAAGAATTCATCTGGCAGCATGAATTACTACTGGCTAAAATCACCACAGTGCAACAGTCAGTGTACACTTTTGTGCCAAGTGGGCCAAGGTGCCAGATGCAGCACCCAACAGCAGTGTCTGCATCCACATGGTATTTGGAGGTGCAGTTTAGTCTCAGTCATTGCACCCAGCCTCCTTGGATTCTTGGTTTGCCTGTGTCTTGTTCTCCAGCCTTTCAGGCAATTCCCCTTTTGTATCAGTCTGCATAGTGTACACTAGCTTCCCTTGTTTGCAGTCAGTTGCAGTCAATTTCCCAATGGTTTAATTAAGCATTGGGATTTTATCTCTGCTTTATGCAAAAGAAGACTATCTTGGCAATTTCTAACAAAAATGCATTAGAATTCCAGTGAAGAGAAGGATGGGGAACTCTGAGAGACGAAAGTTTGAATGGGAGGTGGAGAGTGTGGCTTGCTCATGAGACAGTAAGTAGAGGAAGAACCTATCTTGCAGTTTTTCCACTTTCCTTCATCAACTAAGTTCCTCGTTATTTCCCTCTTGCAGTCTAAAACTCTGGGGTGGGGGTGGGGCTACCAAAACCAAGATTCGGTGGGGAGGGGAGGGAGGCAGCATCAGCAATGAAAAGGAAGGGAGCTCTAGTTGCAGCATTGGGAAATAAATAGCAAGCCGTTATTGTCACTCCCTGAGATAGCCTTTGTTAACAAAAGAACGTCCAACCTAAGAAAAAGTTTTATGATAGTATTTTTTGAACTAAACTGATGACAATTGCCAGGAAGCAAAATCTCGATGAATTGAGAAAATTCTCTGGAGAATGGCATTTTTGCAGTTTATTTTGTGCATTAGAATCAAAGGAACAGACATAAGGAGAGTTACATTAAACCCATTGGTAGTAGATTAAGGGGGTGGGAGAAAGCAAAGCAACGAGAAATCTCTGGGATTGGATAACAAGTAAAATGGAGAGATACATACTTCTTTTACATCAGTGGGTACAGGATCATTAATAATATTCACAGCACTTAGAGAAAACAAGGGAACCTTGAAGGGTTCTGTGCTCTGGCACGATAGATGTGCCTTCAAATGTATGTTATCTTAGATGCAGAAAGACAATAGATGGGCTTAGGTAAAGTAAAGATTGACCTTTGTCAAGGAAGCTACAGGTCTAGGACTTGAGTATCCACCATGACTCACTTTAATTATGAAGTTTTAAGTTCAGACCTTCCTTTGTGGTCACGTTTGGTCTCTGAATTTGCAAGGCCTGCCCTGTAGACCTGCCCTGCAGGCCTCCCCTGGCCTTGTCATGTTTAGTGTGTGGCCCCTTTTTTGTTGACACCTTTCACATGCAAGAGACCAGTCCTGGATATAGATGAGTAGAGGACATTAAATTGTACATTTTAAACATGCACTGTTGAGGCAGGAGGTAGTCAGGAAGGAAGCTCCAGAGGCCCCGCAGGGCTGAGGTAGAAAACATCTATACATGACAAAGACCCCTAAGATGGGTTGTTCCTGTTTTCTGAGATAACTCTGAATCATAGAATGCGCCTGCGCCCTACCCTTGATTATCATTATAATGAAATAACACTGTGGGACTCCCTTCTCCAGTAGCCA
>PVKM010025596.1:0-19845 GCA_004027735.1 Carollia perspicillata | reverse complement strand
GTCAAATGCTCCAACATCTGAATCATAGGGGTTCTAGAAGGAGAAGAGGAAGAGAAAAAATTGAAAACTTATTTGAAAACATAATGAAGGAAAACTTCCCCAATCTGGCAAAGGAAATAGACTTCCAGGAAGTCCAGGAAGCCCAGAGAGTTGGACCCAAGGAGGAACACACCAAGATACATCATAATTAAGTTACCCAAGATTAAAGATAAGAAGAAAATCTTAAAAACAGAAAGAAGAAAGGAGACAGTTACCTACACAGGAGTTCCCATAAGACTATCAGCTGATTTCTCAAAAGAAACCTTGCAGGTGTGAAGGGGCTGGAAAGAAGTATTCAAAGTCATGAAAGGCAAGAACCTACATCCAAGATCACTCTATCCAGCAAAGCTATCATTTAGAATGAAAGGGTAGATAAAGTGCTTCCCAGATAAGGTCAAGTTAAAGGAGTTCATCACCACCAAACCCTTACTATATGAAATGTTAAAGGGACTCACTTAGGAAAAAGAAGAAGATAAAAAACTATGAATAGTAAAATGATAACAACTCACCACTATCAACAACTGAACCTAAAAACCAAAACCAAAAACTAAGCAAACAACTAGAACAAAAACAGAATCACAGAAATGGAGATCACATGGAGGGTTATCAGTGGGGAGGGGGATGGGGACAAGTGGGGGACAGAACATGGAATGAGAAGTATAAATGGTAGGTAGAAAATAGACAGGGGGAGGTTAAGAATAGTATAGAAAATGGAGAAGCAAGAGAACTTGTATATATGACCCATGGACATGAACTAAGTCGGGGGTATGCTGGTGTTTGGGGGCTGTGAGGAGGAGGGGAATAAAGCAGAAAAAAATTGGGACAACTGTAATAGCACAATAAAGAAATATACTTTTAAAAAAACAATGATTAATTTATGGTCATAGTAAGGCAGCATCTATAATCTCTTGAATTTATGTCTTCCAAAAAGGAGCAGATTTTTTAGCACCCATTGGTAATTCTTTTGCCACTGAGACCAACATTATGGAAAGGCTCTAAATTCTGAAATTCTCAACAAGACTGTCAAATCTTGTAGCAATTACTCCCAATGTAACTTTTTGCTAACAGAAAGCAGCAAGCCAGAGTTAGGAAAGCTATAGGCCTTCCCTCTACAAAGCATACTGCATCTCTCACTATCAGAGACAACAGAACATACACAACAAAGACCTCTCAACTATTGTAAGCCAGGTATCATGTCTTCAATGACTCACTCTGATTCTATCAAACCTCTAATAATGTCTCCCTGCACTATTACCTGAGTTGTTCAGTTGTGATTCCTGAGTTGTGTCTTTTTTTAAATCAGAGTAATGTAGAATCTTCATTCTCAAATGAAAAAGAATTAAGAAAAATTCCATTGATTTTAGAGTTTGCTTCTGAATTAACTTTGGGAGGACTAATTTTTCTTGTCCTATAGCTTTTTCACAATTGGGGCAATTGGTTGTATGGTCTTTTTGATTTGGTTCATGAGATTTTGAAAAGAGCCAAATCAAACATTTTTTCAATTTAGCATTTTTCATCCTACTGAAACTGCTTTTCTCTGAGATTTCAGGAAGGAAAATACAGTGTTGTGTTACTTAAAATGAATTACCTGTACTCTTAACCACAGCCAGGATAATTACCACATCTTTCAACTCCTAATGATTAGCTTTCTAATTTCATGATTTTTTTTCTTATAACTTCAGGGACACTCTAGCCATAATATAGAGTTTGAATATAATATTCCTTTGAATCTCGTTTCCCTATAAACCATGTAAATTATCATTATTCCTCTTTTATACTGTTCACAAATATTTTCCTTGGAGCTTATTTTATTTTATGGAGCTAGTCTTATTTTAAAGGTACATTTTGGGCAATGTCACTTATGTTGTTGTGGCAAAATGACATTTAAGAATGTGAGAGAAAGTTGTGATCCCATAAAATAGTTAGGTTTATTTTTTCTCTTAGAAACCCAAAATTAGTTTACAAATTGATAGCTTCCCACTTAGTTGTTTCATAATAACTAGTGGAATTCTAGTGTTTTGTATTATTTTGGCAACGAACCACACCCACTCAAAAATCGAAAATACTAAATATAGTGATTCAGAGAATTATTGCATCTATCTGCCTATTATATTCCTTGTGTTTTGATTTGTTTCAAAATTTTTACTGCAGGTAAAGTCTCAGTGTTGTGTTTTATTTCTAGATGGTTCCTGGAAAAATCACCAAAAAGTCAGAATCAGCCTTATTTTCAAAACCATTGGCCAGTGACTTAATGTTGCTTTGGAAGAGTTTCTGCAGGATAAGTGTCAAATTTTCGCAGGGCTTTCTCTCATCTCTGTCAGTGGCACAGATCACTCCTATGCTCATCTTCTCATCTTCCATTAACAAGAATTTAGGAAGGAGATCTTCCTAAACCATAGAAACCTAATCTGGAGACCCTTTAGGCTGTAGGCAATGAAATTGAGTGTGGCGCCAAAGTGGTGTGCACTGAGATGATCTGAATGGAACTCTCAGAGTGCATGCTACCAGGACAACTGGCTGGTGATAGTCTCACTTTGTAATAGCTGCTTCTAAAAGTGTAGCCTCACTTCCAGGGAAAGTGATAAAGGGAAGAATGGGGTAGACATAGAGCAAAGAGCAAGAACCATACCACACAGAGACAAGATTAATATCTTACTGGTGGCTTGAGCTAGAAATAAACACTAATACAATGTATGTACCCAGGGTCTTTAGACAAAGCAGGTGGTACCACAGTGGCTAATACCCTCAGAGATGTCAGGTAACCTACAGAAGGATCAGCATCAATTCTAACCCTCACAGGGTCTATTTACAAGGATAGAAATTACAAATATAGGGAAGGTCTTTGTGGAAGTCTTGTTTTTACATCACACATTTTTTTACACTTTGCCTATTGAGAGGTGGGATTTATATCATCTCTCTTTGAACCTAGGAAGCCTTGTGACTAAGCTGTACCCAATAGAATACAGAAGAAATGTTATGTGACTCCCAAGGCTAGGGAAAATAAAGAAAGTCAGGTTCTGCCTTGTTCATTACACCATTTGTGCTTAGAGTCCTGAGTCACCATGTAACAAGTCCAACTACCTTGAGGCAGTCACAGTGTGAGAAAAAAAACACATGAATAGATTATGTATAGATGCTCCAGCTGATGGCCAGTAACCACCATCAACTGCCAGCCATGTTAGTGCACTATTTTGGACATTCAACCAAGTCAAGATTTCAGATGACTGCAACCTCATATTTGACTGCAGCTGCACAAGAGCTCTCAAGTGAAAAATCCAACTTGAACCCTATGTGAATTCTTGTCTCCAGGCAGTATAGTTTAACTTGTAACTAAGTATCAGTGGATAATACTTACGAAGGCATAGTAAGTCTTAAAAGCCTTACACAAACCTTTACCCAATATTAGACTGTAAATTGGATTAGGCCTGATTGTTTTTCCTCTGGTATCCTTTATGATTTTAGCATTTTCCCTGCCTTTAATGTAATATATTCAGCATTTATATATTCTATTTTAAGGACCTGAGCTCTTTTGCAGACCAATTACCCACAATGGCATGCCTTCTCTATTTTTCAGTGACCCTGGAAGATTGATGAAGACTCTCGCAGTCAAAGGTGATAGAAACCTAACTCAAACTACTTTAAGAAAGAAAAGTGGAAGGGATTTATTGGTCTAGTACCTGGCAAATCCAGGGGTAGAGTTTGTTTTAGCCAGCACTGCATCCAAAAGTTCAGACAATATTTTCATCTCTCTGTCTCCCCCCACACACATTCACTCTTTCTCTTTGTGCTCCTCTGTCTCTCTCTTCCCCCCTTCCTATTCTTCCTTCATCTTGCTTTTTCCCTATACATTTTGCATTACCAGAATTCACCCTGAGATTCTCATAGAATAGTATTGAAATATCCACCAGAAGATCTACCCTCAGATCCTGCCAGCTCAGACATCAGGCCAGAAATAATAGTCTCCTCAAACTTGTGAATGAAAAATCACAGGAAAGACTCTTATTGCCCTGGCTGAGTCCCTGGGATGAAAGTAAGCTCATCACTGTGGCCAAATAGATGGGATAGATTGTTTGCCAGGTTTTTAGCACCTGCACACCCCTGCAGCCAGGTTTAGCCCCACCCAAGTCACATGGACTGGTTTCCTTTGGGTCCCATAGGAGTACATCTTTGGTTCAATCCATTTTATGATGAGGAGAGAAGGAAGGCAGAGTGATGTGGTATTAGAGCTGATCACACGTGAATGTGGTAGTGGGTGGTATAATTTAAGCTACATAGAGAAGTTAAATATTAATACATTTCTCACAAGAATATTTTCTTTTTTATTGTTCTTCAGTTACAGTTGTCCCAGTTTTTCCCCTGTTGCTCTCCCCTGCCTTGGCCACCCCACTACTCCCACCCTCATTCCTACCCCATGAACTGTTGCCCTTGTCCATGAGTCCATTATACATGTTCCTTGACTTGGCCCTTATAGGTTCTTTGGCTACTCCTTTTCCTATACTGTACTTTACATTCCCATGGCTATCCTGTAACTACACATTTGTATTTCTTAATCCCCTCACCTCTTCACCCATTCTCCCACACCCTTCTCTCATCTGGCAACCATCAAAATGCTCTCTATATCCATGATTCTGTCTCTGTTCCTCTTGTTGGCTTAGTTTGTTTTTTTTTAGATTCAATTGTTGATAGATATGTATTAATTGCCATTTTATTGTTCATAGTTTTCATTGCCTCTAAATAAGTTTTTTTTTTTAATTGTTGTTCAAGCACAGTTGTCTCCAGTTTCCTGCCACCACTTTCCCCTGACTCATCCGCCTCCACCCTCAATCCTTCCCCCCTCTGGCTTTTTAAATGGGTCCTTTACTCATGTTCCTTGATGACCCTTATTTAACATTTCATATAAAGATTGAAAAAAGAAAGTTTTCAGCCATTATTTATTGAAATATTTTTCTGCAGATATCTCTTTCTCCTCTCCTTCTGGAGATTTGATAATATGAATGTTAGACCTTTTGATATTGTCCCACAGGCCTCTCAGGCTCTGCCTTTTTAATCTTTATTTTTTTGTATTGTATAGTTTCTACTGATATATCTTCAAGCTCACTGATTCTTTCCTCTGTCATCTCCATTCTTCTACCAAGCCCTTCCAATTTATTATTTGTTATTGTAGCTTTCAGTTTTAAGATTTTCATTGGGTTCATTTTTATACCTTCTTTTTCTCAGATGAGAACTTATATCTTTTTGTTTCCTTCAATATTTTTCATCTTTACATCTTATAGTGTGGTCACAGCAGCTGCTCTAAAATCTTGTCTGGTCATTGCAACATTTTTTTAATCTCAAGGTTTGGTTCTCTTTGTTGACTTTTCCTTAGCAATTCTTCAGATTTGTCTGATTCTTTGTATGTGGAGTAATTTTGGACATTTTGAATACTGTATTATGAGACTCTGATTCATATAAAAATTTTGTTTTAGCAAGCAGTCAACTCTGTTGCATCAAGATTGCAAGTTCTGAACCAGTTTCTATGGGTTATGTTCCAATGTCAGTTTAGTTTTCAAAGCCATTATAATGGTCTTCTGGTTTGCACCCTTTTGCACATACTTAGTGCCTGTCTGGCACCTGGAAATTATCTACAGTGTAGTTGAGTTTAAAAGCCTTTTTTTAAAAGATTTTATTTATTTATTTTTAGAGAGAGGGGAAGGGAGGGAGATACATCAATGTATGGTTGCCTCTCACATGGCCCCCACTGGGGACCTGGCCCACAACCCAGGCATGCGCCCTGACTGTAAATCTAACCTGCAACACTTGGGTTCGCAGCCGACACTCAATCTACTGAGCCACACCATCCAGGACTAAAAGCCTTTTCTAGGTTTGTTACAGCTGGTTTCACACATGAGTAGTTTGGAATTGAGTTAGTACTTCATATAGAGATTTAAAAATCCCCTTTTCTGCTTTATCATCTCAGCGGTTCTCTGCGATTACCAGAGGCCCTTTTCATGTGGTCATGGATAGAAACCTAGAGCTTTAATGTTCCTGCATTTTCATACATGTATTGTGACTGGGCCTACCTTGGGGCAAATAGTGAGAACAAAGCCTCTGAGGCTAACACTGTTGCCCATACTGCCACCACTTTTGCTAAATGTACTACAAGGAGAGTCAAAAAGGGTTCTTCCACAGCATAGGTACAGCCTCTACCATACCTATTGGGGTTGAGACTGCTTTTTCTTTGCTGGCACTCAAAATGGCTTGGGCACTTTTCCATCTTGCTGGAGGTGAGGGACTCCTGTTTCGCTGCCCATGATGGAGAGTCATCAGAGTTTGTCTAACAGTGACCCTCATTGCTGCTTCTCTGGCTAGAGAAAGTGCCTGGATCTGACTTTATTTGTTCCCATTAGCATTGTTGGTTTGGAGCTACTGCAGAGATTAAGGAAGGATATAGATGGCAAGAAAAAACTCAGGCAGCTTATTTCTTGGCTGTCCTTTAAGTACTGAATTTTGTATACTTCACCTGGTCTTATTCTGTCATAGTCTTCTGATAGCTTTATGCATTTTATGCAGTGTTCTTAGTTATAATCAGTGGAGAGATAAAATAGAGAGTATTTACTCCAGTTTTACTAGACCCAAAGTCATCTGCTTTCCTTTTACAAGCACATTGTGTTTATGGTATGAAAAGAAAAATATATGGTAGAGGGACAGTGATTTTTAAAAATGCAGATCCATAGGTCCTATCTATAGAGAAAATAAAACAAAATATTCTGGGGGTGGAGGTTGAAAACCTATATTTATGAAATATCTTCAGGATATTTGGATGAAACATTCAAGTTATGTATTTACTGATTTTTCAACTGTTCTGCAGATGAGAAAACTGAGGCTTAGATGGTACTCTGCAACACAGTGCATCCTTTATTGCCTTTGATTTTCACCCTATGTGCCATATGTTGTACTAATAGGGAATATTTTACTACTGTGATAGGGTGCAAGCTCATCAGTGCTAACTTGAATGGTTAAAGCACAAAGCAATGGAAGAGAAAAAATTAGTAAAAATAGCTACTTGTGATGGTTGGATTTGGTTTCTTACAAACATTTTCCATTAGGAAAAGCTTTATAGCCAATAAGCAGAGAAAAACCAGTTTACAGAAATTCACAAAATTGAAAACTTGGGGAAAATTGCCCAACTTACATAACTTTTGGCTAAGGGAAGCCAAATTGAAGGACCTGAGTCTTTGGGAAGAAGCTAGAAGAAAAAAATTCAGGTTTGGACTAAGAATATAAGAAAAAGATGGGGAAGAAGGACTAATAAATTAAAACCTAAGTGAGGTCTAAGGATTGAGGCCATGATGAATGGCTGACCTATCTATGAAATTACAAAATAAAGGAAGACCATGATTAGTAAGTTATGCTATCTCAATCTAGTTTAGTTAATGGGACTCTGTACATGTTTGCTCCCTCATACATTTCATCTTGTACACCGTGGATGTCTGTACAGGTTGTATACTATAAAACTCCACAAGACACACACATATACATACATATACATATGTACACATGTGTGCATGTATACATACAGGGTCTGGCACAAATAATGCCCCTTTTTATTACAAAATCTTTTATTAGAAAATTATAAGCATGTAACTCTGTAACATAACAATATCACACTCAAGCACACCATATTATAGTTTAGGTGAAATATTCAAAGTAAAACTATAAATTATTACTCTACCAACCACAATCAAGCAGGTGTTACTTGTGCTGGACCCTATATATGGTTTGTCTGGAAAAAATCCAGCCATTATTAATATAATGAGAATGGTTTGCACTACATCAATGTAACCTGGTAGTCAAGGAGAATGGACTGGAGTGCACATGCATGAACAATGACAACTTCACTGTACTAGTAAGTAGGTGTGGTAGATGCCATTCGGTGAGCATCTGTATTGTGTGGCTGTTGCATTCAAAATGACTGAGTGAGTAGAGCAGTGAATCTGCATCAAATTTTGCATTAAGCTTCAACATTGCTCTGAAGAAACTATTCAGATAATTCAGAAGGTTTTTGGGGAGGATTCAATTAGTGCAGTGCAAATAAAAGTGTGGCACAAATGCTTTAAAAATGGCTGAGATGCACTGAAAATGATGCACATTTTGGAAGGCCTGCAACAGAACACCTGAGAAGATTGAACATGTATGGGCTGCAATCAACAAAGATCTGTGACTGATAGTATGCAAACTAGAAGTTGATCCAGGAATTCCAAAAAGTACTGTATCTGAGATTTTGATGCAGGATTTTGGCATGAAATATGTCATGGAAAAATTCATTCTGTGGCTTCTGCTACCAGAACAGAAGGAATATTGTGCTGCAGTTGCTAATGACTTAATTCAATCCACTACCAATTAACCAGATTTCCTCAAGGTCATAACTTTGGAGGAGACTGAGGCATCATTATCCTATTTACATTGTTTCTTGAATCTTCTTCAATAAATGTCTCTATTTTTCACATTACATGGTTGGATACTCTCTGAACAGAGTATTTATATTTCTATATATAGCTATGTATCTCTACATTTATATATAGATATATATCATTGTATATTCTGGAATTTTGTGAAACTATATGTGGTAGCCCTGCTTCTACTCTTAAGATTTTAAATGGAGACAACTGTACTTGAACAACAATAATAAAAAGTTAAAAAATATACACAGTGGAATTCTATGCAGCAGAAAGTAAGAAGGAGCTTCTACCCTTTGCAACAGCATGGATGGAACTGGAAAGCATTATGCTGAGTGAAATGAGCCAGGCAGTAAAAGACAAATACCATATGATCTCACCTTTAACAGGAACCTAAGCAACAAAACAAACAAGCAAGCAAAATATAACCAAAGACATTGAAATAGAAAACGGGCTGACAGTAACCAGAGGGGAGGGAATTTTAGGGGAAAAAGGGAAGGAATAACAGGAACAAGTATAAAGGACACATGGACAAAAACTAAGGGGGGTGGAAATGGGAGGGAGGTGGGGAGCACTGGGGGGTGGAAATGGGAGGGAGGTGGGAAGCACTGGGGGGTGGGCTGGGATGGGAGTAAAAGACAGAGAACTGTACTTGAACAACAATTAAAATAAAATTTAAAAAAGAGAAAAAGTTAAAAATATTAAGATGTATAAATTAAAAATGTTTTTCACTTAGCAAAAAAGTGGTTCCTCTTCTAGATGACTGTGTGCTATGCCTGAAAGTCAGTAGAGGAGGGCTGTTATTGGAAAGTAAAGTGAAAATCTTTTAAAAAATGTATAGGAATTAGAAATGGTGATAACTCATAACCTGGACTCATTAATTGTCTACTACCACAACCACCTTCTCCTCTTCAACATCTCCTTCACCTCACAGAAGAGATTCCCAAGAGAAACATTTGGCCACAGGTCAAGGCACACAAAACTACACTGTTTATCTAACTCCTGGTGAGCCAAACTGAGTGACAGGGAAGAGTTTTTTTCCTAAGCCTAAATCCCCAAAACTATTCTTTCTTATTCTTCTGTGCTAACACACAAATATTTCAAATCTTACTGTATCATTTTCTCATTCTTGTGAAAAGCAAACTTAAAGCAAAAAATTTGGGAGATTTATAGGAAACTGGGGTGCTGTTAAAATCTTATATTTTGTTGAGAATTCTAACATCTATATTCATCAGGGATATTGGCCTATAAATTTTCTTTCTTTTTGGTGTCTTTATCTGGTTTTGGAATTAGGATAATACTGGCCTCATGAAATGAGCTTGGGAGTCTTTTTTTCTCTTAAATTTTCTAGAATAGTTTAAGAAGGAGAAGTGTTAGTTCTTTGAATGTTTGGTAAAATTCACCTGTGAAGCCATCATGTCTGTGGCTTTTGTTTGTTGGAAGTTTTTTTTTTTTTAATAACTGCTTGTAATCTATTCAGATTCTGTAATTCTTCCTGATTCAGTTTTTGGAAGATTGTACATTTCTAGGAATTTATCCATTTTGTCCAAAATAAGATATCTTATATACTTGTAAGAATGGCTATCATCAATAAATCAATAAACAAGTGTTAGTGAGGGTGTGGGGAAAAGGGAACCCTTGTGCACTCTTGGGGGAAATGTACATTGGTGCAGCTACTGTGGAAAGCAGTATAAAGTTACCTGATTCTACTTTTTGGGATTTATCTGAAGAAAATCCAAAACATTAATTTGAAACAATATATGTACCCATATGTTCATTGCAGCGTTATTTACAATTGCCAAGATTTGGAAGCAGCCCAAGTGTCCCTCAGTAGATAAGTGGATAAAAACGCTGTGGTACATTTATATAGTGGAATACTACTTGACCATAAAAAATAAGGACAGCTTACCTTTTGCAATAGCATGGATGGACCTGGAGAACATTATGCTAAGTGAAATAAGCCAGCCAGAGAAAGAAAATACCATATGATTTCACTCACATGTGGAATCTAATGAACAAACTGAACTAACAAGCAAAATAGTGATAGAGTCATAGATAGAGAGGAGGCTGAAAGCTGTCAGGGGTTGGGGTTGTGGGGTGGAGGGATTGAGCAATAAATTTAAAAAAGAGAATCTCATGGACACAGGCAACAGTGTTGTGATTTTTGGGAGCAGCATGGGTAAAGGGAGGGAATGGAGGGCATGGGGGGTTAAAAGGTGATGGATGGAGACCTGACTTATGGTGGCGAACACACAATGCAGTGTACAGATGATATGTTGTACAATAGTGAACCTGAAAATTGTAGAATTTTGTTAACCCATGTCACCTAAATAAATTCAATAAAAATGGAAAAATATCTCACTAAAAATGATTAAAATTCAATAATCATTTGCAAAACATATTTTATAAGGCTTGTTTTTCAAAATGTAATTCTCTATAAGTGTTAGGGTCATCCTGGAATTTTACCAAAAATGCATATTCTTAATAGGTAATATCTTTATATGACATGTCACTACTGAATATTACAAAGGTGTATTACTAAAGGACTGTCTTTGTCCTGGAAAATAATTCAAAACCATATTTTGATTTCATCAAAAGAACATCTGCAAGTGCAACTTGGGGGAACAAAAAGAGCTCTTTATATTTTGTAAAATAGTTTGTTACTTGCCTTTTGACCTAAGAATTCCACTCCTAGGTTATTTACCCCATGGAAATAAAAGCACAAGTTTAAGCACAAAAGAATTTATAACAGTATCAATAGAAACTTAATTTTTTAATGTTTTGTTGTGTATTACAGTTGTCCAAATTTTTTCACCTTCACCCCCCTCTGCCTAGTCCATCCCCTGCTTCCATAATCAATCCCCACACAGTTGCCCAAGTCCATGGATCCTTCATACATGTTATTGACTAATCCCTTCACCTTCTTTCGAATGGTGTCCTCCTCCCTTCTCTCCTCTTACAGCTGTAAGTCTATTCCATGTTTCCATGTCTCTAGTTTTGTTTTGCTCGTTAGTTTATTTTGTCCATTAGATTAATCTTGTAAGTAGGATTGTATGGTATTTGTCTTTCACCAACTGGCTTATTTCACTTAGCATAATGCTCTCCAGCTCCATCCATGGCGTCACAAAAGGCAGGAATTCCCTTTTCTGCTACATAGTATTCCATTGTGTGAATGTAGAACAGTCTTTTAATCTACTGATGGGTACTTAGGTTATTACTGAATCTTGACTATAGTAAATAGCGCTGCTATGAACACAGGGTGCATAGATTGTTTTGGATTAGTGTTTCAGGATTCTTACTGTATATTCCCTGTAGTTGCAATGATGGGTGAAAAGGTAGTTCCATTTTTAACTTTTAGAGGAAATTCCATACTGTTTTCCACAGTGGTTGTACCACTCTGCATTCTCACCAACAGTGTACTAGTGTTCCCCTTTCTCCACATCCTCACCAGCACTTGTTGTTTGTTGATTTATTAATAATAGCCATTTTGGCAGGGGTGAGGTGATATCTCATTGTGGCTTTAACTTGCATCTCTCCATTGGCTAGAGATATTGAGCATTTTTTCATACACCTATGGCCATCTGTATGTCCTCTTTGGAGAAGTGTCTCTTCAGGTCCTTTGTCCATTTTTTAAGTAGATTATTTGTCTTCCTGGTGTTGAGTCATATGAGTTCTTTATATATTTTAGAGATTAAACCTTTGTTTGATGTATCATTGGCACATATGTTCTCTGTATAGTTGGTTTCCTTTTCACTTTGAAGAAGGTTTATTTAGCGGTGCAGAAGCTTTTTAATTTGATGTAGTTCTCTTTGTTAATTTTTCCTTTATTTCTCTTGCCCTAAGAGATATATTGGCAAAAATATTGCTACAGGCTATATCTGAAAATTTACTGCTTATGTTTTCCTCCAGGCATATTTATAATACCACCAAAAGTTACACAACTCAAATTTGCAACTTTAACAGAGTAGATAGATAAAATGTGATTTTCGTATAGTGGAATACTAGTAAGTAAAAAAAGGGATTGAATTACTGATATATGTATCATTATGGGTGAATTGCACAAGTGTGCTGAGTGAAGGATCCCAGGTACAAAAAAGCAATGAGTATATATTAAATAATTCTACATATGAAATTCTACAACAAACAAAACTAATTATTGGTGAAAAAAGCACAAAAATGGCTGACCTTGGATTAGGGGTATAAACTGCCTGGGAATGGACACAAGGGAACTCTCTGAAATGATGAAAATGTTCTATATATAGATAGAGAACATGGGTTACACAGGTATATATATTTGTCCAAATTACACAGTTAAGATTTTTGCTTTCTAATCTATATAAATTTTACCTATATAGAGAACTGTACACAACTAACAATTGAGTGGGCAATAAAGAGGAATATTAGATGAAACAAGAATTGCAGAATGTTGTAGTTGTTAAAGCTGGATGATGGTTACATGAGGTTTATTACAGTAGTCTGTTTACTGGACATTTTCCATAATAAAAAGTTTAAAAACTAGTGTGGAAGTCTTGTAGTCTGATTATATTTTTGTCTACATGAGTTTTTTGTTGGCCTGATTAAAATATTAATGTTTCAATATGAATTCAAAAGATTATCATTAATTCTGAAATTGCAAACTAATTGGTGCTTTTAAATTTATAAACTCTATCAATGCTACACTGATAAACCACTCTTCAGTTTTATTACATGACTACAACATTGATTTTAAGAAGCAAATATATGAATGTTTAAAAGAGTTTGAGGACATTGTTAAATGTAGGGAGGGGCAAGTCTTGCTGTTAATAATACCCAGACTCTTATTATATGATTTGCAACTAGTTATGACTATTATTGTGATCACTCAGAGAGTTAGATAATTATGGTCATCAGTTTGTATCAGAGTGCAGTATTTTCAGATTTACCATGTCTTCCCATTGTAGATAATCCAATACTTGTTGACTGAATAGCTACTAGACAAGAAAAACACTTAGACACTGTGGCTACCATAGGTTTCCATATAGTCAGTAAATTGATTTCCTATTTACATTTTAAAAGTATGTTATCAATTATACTGTATAGCTTATATCCCCACTCTCATCTATGCCCCTGGACTGTGGTACTTCAACAGCCATTTGTTGAGTAAAATGTATGTGTAAACATTTATGTACAAATATATGAGTATGTGCAAATTTATGAGTTATGTAAATTATTCAACTACTTCTTACTCAGTTTCCTCATATGTAAAGTGGAAATAAAATAATACTTACTTCATAGGCATCCTCTAAGGATTAAATGAATCAGTATATATAAATCACTTAGAACAGTGCTTGAGACATAGTACTATGAAAGTGATGATGACAATGATAATGATGATTGATGATTTACCATAATAATACTGATTTTCCCTGTTTATTTCAGCTAAGAGTTCTTATGGAGTGAAGTTCCATGTTCCCTTCAGGCATACAGGCAACCTGGAATCTTCTGGTTGTACGGAGCTGGCTTTAGCAATTTCTTTGTATGATATCAGCACCCTCTGCTCCTGCATTTTTATTCCCCTTTAGTCTTTGATGATCCCACTTTTCTGACATCCACCACTAGAAAGTGGCTTTTTTTTGGATACTGCCAATGTCTATCATCTTTGTAAGAAAATCTGGGAAAAAGTGAGAATTTCTGATAGAAGAGATTTTGAGGAACGTGAATGACTACTCCATCCACTGATGGGTCACTTAAACTGCATGAAGAATAGCAAAACTCACACATCAATCTTGCAAAACACAATTCATAAGAGTCTTAGCTAGAGAAGGACTTACTCTTATGTCAAGAAGACCCTGCAGATAATAAAAACATGTGATTCTATTACAACTATAAATCATAACCTTGGAGAAAGAGAGACTCAATTAATATGAGGCTTCTTCTAGAACAAGGGGGCTTATTTATATTGTTCAAATTTAGGGGTAAGGTTAGGGTTAAGTAACCTCATCATTATCTGCATTGTGAGTCCCTGACTAAGGATTTCTGTAAGCCCTCTAGATGTCAGAATAGCTTGGCTCACAATAGCGGCCTCAGCCTCTGGTTGCTTGTGACAAAATTTGCGTGTGGTGACCACATTCATAATTGAAAGTTTGTCCATTTCCATAGCAACCACAGCAAATCCAGCCTGAACCATAATACCACAGTAGCTAAACCCAGACAAGCCTTATTTGTCCCATAAGGACTGTGGATGGAGATATCCACATCCATAGAACAGGGCTTGCCAGATCCTGATAATTGTAGTTACCAAGAATTTCTTCTCCTGTAGTATGGGCATGCCCTTGTTTATGAATGATAACCCAAGCTTTTCAGAATCATCTTTCCTTTGATCCAGTTGCTGAGTTATAATATCATTTACATTTCAGTTTATCTTTCAACATTAGTCAGGATAGCAGCTTCCCTGTTCATGGTCTATCTCCCTTTATCCCTCTCTATCCAATCTATGGTAATATTCAAAATGGGTTAAATTATTTTTATAGGAAGATCAGGTTAAAAACCAGTGAAAGTGAATACAATAATAGAGAACCTAGATGGTCTTAGGCAGATACATTTGATAAATTCTATAAAGTTGCTATGCACAAATTGCTGATATGCAGTGTAAGGAAGAATGAACATTTATGAGCTTCTTGCTATGTTATTATTAACATTATTTTGTTGTAAATGTAGAAACCTGACTGGCTACTCCATAATTTCTGAGAGTCCTTTGGAAAAGAACTTATTCTTGATATTATCAGTAAGTGTATCTAGACCTTACAAAAGTTTTCTTTTATGCACACATTATTCCTCATCCTACTTGTCATAAGTTCAGTTTTCTGTATTGTCTTCTATCTCATTCAACACTTATAGAATAAAGATGCCTCAGGTGATAGCAGAGTGAAGAATATCTAGAAAGGCTCAAAGAATTGCAAAACATAAGGATGCCAAGAACCTTCTTTCCATGTTCCCACCAAATGATAGCTTGTTGGTTGGCCAGATAATCAAGGGTTAGTTTTACAGAAAGTTCTTGATTTGTCACCCCTTACTTTGCAGATGATTTGTACTTACAAATATATGACAAAGATGCCTGTTGTACCCTACTCTGGAAGACAATGAGTGATTGTCTGAACCATATAAGAAGTGCATATAAATTTTAAAGGGACAGTAAAGATTAACAAGATATTAGTACCAAGACTAGTAGAAAAAGTTAACTCTTTTCCATTCCATTACTTACTATAGCAGAGATGTGTTTCCAGGGAAATTGCTTTGCAATTAGAATGAATTTGCCCCTAATATTCTTTCAACACCTGTTAACCTCCATGGGCTTCACTGTTTTTGTTAATAGTTGTAACTCACATCATGTACTTTAAAAACATGGTGTAAAGATGATATACTTTTTATATATTTCTATTTAACTTCTTATGACCATATTCCTTGGAAGTCCAGCTTATCTTTTTCACCCTTGGGACTCTCTCTCCTTTTATTCATCTTTCCCCTGCCACCCCCACCCAAATACGCTGGGGATACAAGGGCTTACACAGGGCAAATGGGAATCAGCCTGGCTTTCATACCCAAGTGAGGACAGAGCTGAACCTGATCACTCTACTACCATTTATGTTTCTAAAAGCAATAACATGTTTTGAACACTCATCCTGCATAGCCCATGGAAGATGTTTATTTTCCGATGCAATGAAAACTTGATGATTAAATTCTAGAAATGGATGCTCTGAGCCATTTTGGGGAGACCATGTCATTACCAAAATGTGGAGCCATTCATGGGTACCCTGTAGTGGTTGTTGACACTTCACACACATTCAAAATCTTGCCATCCACAAGACTCTAACTGGCCCCTAGATGGTCAGGAGTGGCTTAGCCATCCACCACATAATGAGGACTGTGCTATGATTCTCATTTGTTTCTTGGGGAATACATAGCCTGGAAGTTGGGTACCTTTTATTATTAAACATTTTTATCCTTATTTGAGGATATGTTTGTTGATTTTAGAGAAGATAGGAAGAGGGAGGGAGAGAGAGAGTGAGAGAAGAAAAGAGAAGAGAAACATCGATGTGAGAAAGAAACATCTATGGTTGCCTCCGATACACTCCCCAACTGGGGGATTGAACACTCAACCTGGGTATGTGTCCTGACTGGAGATAGAACCTGCAACATTTTGGTGTATGGGATGACACTCCAACCAATGGAGCAACCTGAGAGTTTACTATTAAACTTTTAAAACATAGTATATATGATAATACCCATTTTATCTGGCCTCTTAGCTTTTGGACACCTCCTAAGGGAAGGGCACCACCTTTGGGGATACCAAAGTGATTTTTTAATTTTCTCTTGTTAAAGAAAAAACTTAAAATCTCCATTGCATTGTATAATTGAATATAGGTAGGTTAAAAGGTTCTTGTAATCTAATATGGTGATCTAAGCAGTGCATATAATATTGTATTTGTCAACAAATGCACTGAGGTCCAAATTGACTTATATGAACACATAGAAACATAGTGCATTAGTTTCCTGTGGATGATGTAACAAATTACAACAAATTAAAAAACAGAAATATATCCATTCACATTTCTGGAGGCCAGGAGTCCAAGGTCAATTTTACTGGTCTAAAATCAAGGCACTGGCAGGGACAGGCTGTTTCTGGAAGCTCTACAGATAAATTCATTCCCTGCCTCTTTTAGCTTCTGATGGCTGGCAACCTTCCTTGGCTTGTGACCTCATCATTCCATTATATGCTTTTGTGATAACATTGTCTTCTCTTTTTCAATGTGTGCCAAATTTCTCTCTGATTTTTATAAGATACTTGAGTATAAGTTGAACTAACAAGCAAAATAGAGACAGATTGATAGACAGAAAGCAGGCTGACAGCTGTAGGGGGCAGAGGCTTTGGTGGGGAAATGGAGGGACTGGGAAAGAAGAGACATAAAAATAACTCATGAACAACAGTGTGGTGATTGCCAGGAGAGGAGGGGTAAGTGAAGGTAGAGGAGGGTATAGAGAAGATAAATGGTGATGGATGGAGACTTGACTTGAGGTGGTGAACACACAATACAGTATACAAATGATGTGTTGTAGAATTGTACACCTGAAACTTGTGTAATTTTGTCAACCAATGTCACCCCGATAAATTCAATAAAAAGGAAAAATAAAAGTATGTTTGAGAGTAATTTGGAATAATCTCCCCATCTCAAGGTCTACAAATTATATATGCAAAGTCTTAGCCATATAAGGTAATAATCACAGGTTTTGGGGATCTGTGTTTTGGGAACCACACAGCTAATTTAAATTTAAAATTGATTAGAAGGAAATTTTAACATTTGTGGATGGACCTGGACAATAGTATGTTAAGTGAAATAAGCCAGTCAGAGAAAGACAAGTACCATATGATTTCACTCATATGTGGAATTTAATCAACAAAATAAGGTAGCAAACAAAATAGAAATAGACTTATAGATACAAAGAACAGACTGACAGCTATCAGAGGGGAACAGAGTTGAGGGTTGGGTGAAAAGGTAAAAGAATTAAGCAAATAAAAAAACCTCATAGACAGAGGCAATGGTAAGGTAATTACCAGAGGAAAAGTGGGTGGGGGGAAATGGAAGAGGGTAAGGGGAGGATGAATGGTGATGGAAGGAGACTTGACTTGGGGTGGTGAACACACAACAGTGCGCATATAATAAATTATAGAACTTTACCTCTGAAACCTATATCATTTTATTAACCAATTTCACCCCAATAAATTTAATTAAAATTAAATTAAAATAAAACCCTTGGTGAATCCCCATCACATACTGATTAAAATCGAAGCTCCTTAGCAAGGTGAAAAAAAATGACTATGTAATACATACATCCAACTTGCCTTTTCTTTATTCATAGAAGCTTATGATTCTAAGAATTATTTATTATGTAAATAGCAACTGAATGGACAATGTAAGTGAAGAATGAAGTATAATTATCGAATACAATAATGTTAGTAACTCCACATTATACTTCTGAGACAGATAAGCTTGGTCAGTTATAGCGATTTGTAAACATTGGAAGGAATTGCATGAGGATCTTGGTACCTCTGGGAATAATTTGGCCATTAAAAAAAGGCAGTGAAACAATAAACCAATAGAAAAACTTAGAAAATGTTCAGAAAAAGAAACATTGTTATATACTAGTTACCTATTTTCTCTCTGGTTTAAATTTAAGTACTGTAGAAATATGTTACAAAAGCACATTTAGCATCCTTGGTTTATAAAAATGTCTGTTGTCAGTCTAATGCAAACTACATTGAGGGAAATAAACATTAATATCCAGAATTAATGTTCTAAATTGCAATTGCTGGAAGCAAGAAAGGGCAGTGAAAAAATTCAAATAGAAATACCACTTTAGGGTAGAAGATGGCGGCTCCGTAAGAGGAGCAGATTCCACTTCCCCCTACACATGGGAGAGAAACCTGGCCGGTCTACCCAGGAACAGAGCTGACAGCCAACATTACCACAGCATATATGAAAATAGGAGATCAAAAATTGTAGCAGACATCGAAAAACCACATGGTAAGGACAGTGCTTTAGGGCATCAAGGGCCCAGAGATCAGTGTGGGGACTAGGGAGGCTGCAGCCCCAGGCCCGGGGTCTGCTGGGCTGGCCACAGGGATCTTGGGAGAGAGCTGGGTGGGTGCTCCCTCCATGACCTGGTTGCTTGAAGTTGCAGAGAGGGGAGTAAGGACTGAGTGGCAAACACACTAGGGCTGTGAGCACCCATGCATTGCCCTGGAAAGAGTGTGCTCCCTGAGCTGGTGTTACCAGAGGCAGCCTGGAGGGGTGCATGTGCCTACAACCCAGGGAGAGACAGCTATGTGGAACACCCAGGGACAATATTTGTGGACCCAGAGAGAGTGTGCATGCCTAAGGACACCCAAAGCCTGCACCGGGTAAACCTGGAGTGAGCATGCATGAGCTCTCAGCCTGCTGAAGCCAGCAAGAACAGAAAAACCAGTTTGGCCAGTTTGAAACCAGCAAGATTTTTTGTTTGTTTGTTTGTTTTTTCTCTGTTTGTTTGATTTTTTAAAGTAATTTTTAATTTTACAATTTTTTATTATTTTTATCTGTGAATTCCTTTTGCTTCTCTTTCCATCTTTCTTCTTTTATTCCTTCTTCCTTTCTTTCCAATTTAATCTCTTCTACCTTCCTCAGTAAGCTTTAAAAAAAATACCCACAAATGAAGAAAAAAAACCTGGAACTATGAAAAGACCAGAGTTGGACCCAAAGAGGGGGCATCCCAACAGCTGAGACAGAGAGAAAAATTTCACTTTGCTATTACAGAGAACCTGCAAGATATTGCATATTATTATTATTATTATTATTAT
>PVKM010025595.1:0-19657 GCA_004027735.1 Carollia perspicillata | reverse complement strand
CTTCCTACCAGTTGCTGAATGGTGGCCATGGTAGGCGCGGGAGGCGTGTGGGCAACCAGAGGAGTCCTGTTCTAGGAGCATGGAGGGTCAAGTTGTTGCTGATAAATGTAATATTATATCCTAATTAAGACCTTTGACTATATATTTTTCTCCCTTTTTATCCCATCAGTTTGTTTCCCTTCTTCAAAAACATTTTTATGTTTATCTTACCTTCTTTTTTATACCTTTACCTAATTTTTCTCATTTTCTCCTTTCATTCATCTCCCACATTCTTTGCCTCTTTTTTTCAAGCTCTTCCTCTAATTTCACCAGTACCTTATTCAAGAGCTATCACGTGTTAGTGGTGAACCACTGCCAACTGTCTATTGAATGAAACTCTGGTAATACCTTCTGCTTTAGCCATTGTTGCTTTTCTTTGCAAAGGTGAAGTCTCCCTGACATTATAAAATAGCTGAACAAGTTAAAGTAATTTATGACCAGAGCTCCTACTATCTTTCAAAGCCACAGAATTCAGCACTGAGGATGCGCACTGAAGATGGGATTGCTCTGAGTATGATGAATTCAGCAGCTAAACTTGGAATAATCCTGTCTTTTCTGTTATGTGGATAGAGAGATCATAGCAGTTTTCTCAAAGGGGAGCCTTTAAAATCAGTTTGCATTAGGGTTATTTTTTTTCTTTTGTTTGTTTTTGGAGGCAGATGCTTTGAGCTATTTTAGACTTGTGTTTTCTAAATAGGAGGATTTGACGCAGCATATTGCCCATGTCTTTCAGCTGTCTCAATTTTTCTGTTCGGAGCAGTATTCTTCTGACAGAAGACCTAGAATGTTATAGTTCTCCTCTCCAGGTCTTTCTAGGGTACCTTTGGTATCCATGCACTTGGTGCTTACAGTGATAGAGATATGGTCAGTTGAAACATTTCTAATTACACTGCTGGATTGATTGATTCTAGCCTCTCAGATAAGAAAAAGAAAATTGTTGTACCCTTGAATTTTGGTACCATTTTCAGTTGCTGCAAATTTAGTTACATTGTTTTTTTTTTTTAAACTAACATTCAATATAGTACAAGCAGGAAAGATAAAAATCATGCCATTACTTGGGAAACTATTGCAATATAACAACTCTGCTTTCTATGAAGTTTACAACGTATGAGGAAAATTCCAAAGCTATAATATTACAAACTTACTCTTTTTATCTAGAAAAATAAAGTAAAATACTAGGCTTCAGACCCAACTGTGCAAATTGCACTTGCTTTCCAGCCTTTACTACTTCTGTGTCATAATTTTAACATAAAACATACAACTCCTGTCTGTTAATGCAGTTACCCATATGGTGTTTATGTCAGACTGGATATATTTATCTAATTTTGTGAGTTTCTTTTTTAGCTCCCAACGCAGTTCTTGAAAGTAATACTGCTGTTGTTACACTTTCTCCTGCAATTTTTATGTTGTTGAGATGTATCAGTTATGCATTATAATCATGAAAGTCTCTTGGCCTCAAACACAGATTTTCTTTGTTGCCAAGGATAGTTTTTCCACAAAAACTGCATAGTTATGGCTGTGATTGTATAGATCCTTAATCTGCTGTACAGTTACCACCATCATGACTCTAGATTTTTAATTATGGTCTAGCAGTGCTAGTTTTCTCAGTATAACTCAATATTGTAACCACTTTGAGAATTTACTTTCAGATATGATAAATGATTCACTTTTTCTTTAATATACTTCATGTTTGCTTTCTCATCTTAAGTTCAACACATTAGCAATACCCCACATCACTGAGTCTGTTTAACAAAGACTTAGTAAGTAATTATTTAAATATGTTTAAGATGGGTTACATATGCTGTTAATTTGGAAAGAAGTTTTATAAAATAGAATAAGAAAAGTGTGGTTTTGAGAGCTTTGTTGAATCTATTAATATATAAAATAAAAAAATAAAAGAATACACAGAAGGACATTATGAAAGATGGCTATCATTAGTTAGGAAAGAAAGCAGATACAGAACTTGCTATTAAAATTCCAGGCCAAAAAACGTTAAACTTAAAAAAAATTATAGGACAGGTCAAAACATAATCCTCTAGTGGATTAGACACTTACAATTATTTCTTTTGCTTTACAAGCATTCCTATTTATTTTTAATTTAGTGAAGCTAATTTTAGTATTGCCTGTCTAGCAATGCTAGACCATCCCTCCACCTTGCAAAGAAAAATCATTTGTTTTAAATTTTCTTTTTCTGAGAACCCGAATTGTGTAATTATGATATTGAAAAATTTCTACAAAATATTTCCAGCAGTCAGGTGTAGTTATAATAATTTTTCTAAGTTCTAATTTTAATCTTTCTGAAGTACCTAGTATATATCAGCCAGGGCTTTACCTATATTAGTCCTATAAGGAATAATAATACTCACAGAAATCCTACAAGGTAATCCTACAATCTACTATGTGCTCATAACTGTGTCCTTGCTGTATGCAACAGAAGTCCTTAGGTCGGCTCAGGTGCTTATAGCTAGTTGAGGAAACCACATACATAAAATAATACTAAATACAAGATTGTATATAATTCAGTACTCCTGTCATTAACATTTTAATTCCTATCATGTGTTAGTCATTGGTTTACCCTCTGCTCTCATAGAGTTTACAGTTTTGCAGGGAATGTAAGACCTTAAGCATTCAAAGTATTGTGGAAAACAAGTACTGTACAGGTTAATAGGGAATCATAAAATAGTGAACCTCAGCCTCGTCCTTTGTGGTTCAGGTTATTATTGTTAATATTAAGGAGAAAAATCATAGCCCTGGCTGGTGTAGCTTAGTGGATTGAGTGCGGGCTGTGAACCAAAGGGTCGCCAGTTCGATTCTCAGTCAGGGCACATGCCTGGTTGCTGGCCAAGTCCTTGGTGGGGGGCACAGGAGAGGCAACCACACACTGATGTTTCTCTCCCTCTCTTTCTCCCTCCCCCTCTCTCTAAAAATAAATAAATAAAATATTTTTTTAAAAGAAGGAAAATCAATAAAGAAATGAAAAGGCTCAGGGGTGGAGACAGAACTTAAAATGGGCCCTGATGGCAAGGCTGATTTTGGATGGTTCCAAAGGATACTGCAGGATATGTCAGGTAAAGACAAATACTGTGAGCAAGGCATATCTGAGCTATGAGAAAACGGATAGTACATGTCCTTATGTTGCATGAAGCAAGGTTGCTGATGAAGAATTGAGGTCTGTTCATAAAATTGCTAGAAATACAAGCAAAATAGTTTAGATTTGAGATGACAGGAGTTTTGAGTGATTATTTTTAGGAATGAATTATAAAACTACAGAAGATAAACTTGCAGTTATGAGCAAGATAGAGTGGAGGGACTATAGTAGGGAAAGCTAAGATAGAAGGCTGTTGCGGTTTTCTTTCTGTGAGGTCACGATAAAGGATAGATTAGCTGCAGGTAGTCACATTTGGAAAGGATGCTTAGATTCTGGATATTAAGGGCGGAGAAAAAGAAAGAGTTGCTAGTAGCACATTGTGTCTGGATGATGAGTGCATTGGTGTTAGCACTGTCAAAAACAGGTTAATTGAGGAAATGAACCTTATACAATTAAAGTAGGGCAATGACTGCATTTAGTTGGAAACTTCATTGCTGTAATATATCTGTATAGTGTCAACTAAACAACTGTGTAATGGCTACTTGAAAATCTGTACCATTATGCTAAATGACATTTGCTATGGTACAGGATAATGTGGTCCTTGATGCAGTGAGAGAAACAGTGAGGGGTGATATTTTGGCAGTCCGGTCTTTGCTTATCAGGACTAGGTGGTGTGACTCATAATGAAACTACTGGTGAAGTTTCTATAGACTTAGTGGTAAGCATCTTTGTGATGCACAGTCTTGTTTATACATTGTCAAAGCATTTAATTGCAGGTGTGTCCTATGTACACACAAAAGTAAATACATAAATATTGTTATCTGGAAATAGTTCGTAATGGACATCCCAAGCAAACTACCTTCAGCAGTTGCTTTAAAATATGAATAAGCATAACATTGAGATGTGTCAGCGGGCACATATTTTTTCTTAATTTGCATATGACATTTATTTTGAAACATGTTAGGCAGGATGCTTTTAATTTGAAAACTTGTTCTTCAAGAAACTGTTCCATCACTAATACCATATAGAATAGAGAAGCAAAGCAAGGACAGTATTAGGTAATCTTTAATTGTCAACAAGTCTGTTGGCAGAGAGGATCTGTTATTGAGCATTAGGTTGTGCTGGTTGAAGGGGGAAAAATCTTATTTTTCCAAAGAGGAGTTTCACATGGATGCGCTTTTATGCGTTGTTGCCAGATTTTGTGGTCTGGACCTTAGCCCTCCGACATCCATGAAAAGATCAAAGTCTCTGCGTGCAGTGAATCCCAGTATGAACTCTCCAATTCCTCTATTCTGTTCAGGGTAGTCTAGGTTTTCAGGAGCGTGATGACGAATGGGATTGCCAGATTTAGCAGATAAAAATACAGGACGCCCAGTTAACATCTGAAGTTAAGATATATATTTTTTAAATATAGGGGACACATACTGAAGTATTCGCTTATCTGAAACTTGAACCTAATTGGACGTTCTGTTTTTATATGACAACCCCTGCCTGCTTTTTCTTTAAGATGATTTACGCCAAAAAATCCCTATGTGAGAGGTAAAAGTAATCTGGGACTACAGCAGATGTAGCTCATGGAAGTCAGCTTCTCCCAATCTTGGCCTTTAAGAAAAAAGGCAACCCACAAGTCCCGGGAGCCTGCGCATTAAAGCGAGCTGTGCAGCAGCTTTCCCGCCGGTTTTCTGCGGAATGTAGCACTGTGGCCACGCCGCGGGGTGGAGCGCCAAGGGTTGTGTCCTCGCCGGATAGGAAAGGAGGTGCCGGAAACTTTAAACCCCGTCAGAGTACAACGTGTCCACTTAGACGGCGGTAAGTGCCGCCATTTTCTTTGCGGGCAAAGACCTGGAGAAGTTAGGGATCTCACTTTGCCCGGTTAAGCGGACTGGGGGCATGGCCCGCGGCCTCAGCATTTTGGTGACGTGGAATTGGGGTTCCCTCTTTCGGGGTTGATTTCTAGTGACACGTCGAAGCTTGCCAAGGCAGGGAAAGGGAGGCTACTTCTGTCCCGGATGTAAGATGGCGGCCCAAGCGGGGGGGGGGAAGTGTTGGGGTGGTCACGTGTTGGGGAGTAGCGCGCGAGCCTCCTTAAGGGATCTCTATGGTTCGTCCCGGCGCACTGGAGCAGCGGAGCGCGAGGCGGTGGGGTGTCCGCGCGTGCGGAGCTGCCGCCGCCACCACCATCCGCCACCTGGCTCGGTTTCAGTTTTTCGGCGTTTTTGTTTTTTTTCTCGCCTCCTGCAGAGGTGTACGGGATTACCCCTTATGGGTTGTAGGGAACGTGTGGCTGGGGACTTCCGGGCTGTGCCTTGGTTTCTTGTAGCGGCGCCGGAACCGGTGTCCACCTCTGCGGGAAGCGCCCTGGGCGTTCACCCGTGCCGAGAGCCGGCCGGGCGGCGGATGTGGGGAGCGTGGCGCCGGTGGGGCCCCAGCCGCCGCCCAGCCCCCACCGTGGGCTTGGGGCGTGGAGGGGAGCGGGCGGCGCAGCCCGGAGACGTGGCGGGAGCGCGGCGGGGACGGTCCGAAGCTCCGGGAGGACGGAGCGCGGGAACGCCGCTCGCTGCCTCGCGGAGACCGTCGGATCCAGGTGGCATCTGGCTGCGCTTTGGCCGCCCATTTTCTGCTTTTGAGTGGCCCAGGGGACGAGCCCCCCTCGGCAGCGTAGGGAGCGACTGCCTTCGCCACGACCCGGGCGCACTTTCTCTGTTTCGAGAGAGGTCGGTTGCATAGAGAAGTCCGGTCCCGGCGCCGCCTGTGATCCCCGGAACTCTCGGGGCGCTCCCGCGGCGGGGCGCTGGGCGGGGTCTTCCGCGGGCGGCGGGGAAGGACTGGGGTGCCCGCCGACGTCGGCAGCGGAGGAAGGACGGAGCAGCGCCGGAGCCGCTTCGCTCGCCCTCAGCGTGGTCTGGTGCCTCCCCGACACCCTGGCCCTGGCTGAGGTAGTAGTTTGTGCTGTTGGTCGGGTTGTGACATTGCCCGCTGTGGAGATAACTGCGCAAGCTACTGCCTTGCTAGTGCTGGTGATGCTCAGCGCGGCGGAGGACAATGGCTGGGAATCCCCTTTGTTTTCCGGGGCTCAGGAACAGCCCCCCGGAGGCCCGGCCGGCCGGCCTCCGCGGACACCGTTAGTTGTACGTTTTCCTGGAGCGGGGAAGGAATTGCAGGGAGAGGGGTGGACGGGGACATTTTTAAAGCCGGGTGTAAGGGCCAAGCCTTGGGGTTCGCTTTTTACTCTAGTAGTGAAATTGTGCAAGATCATGACACAAACTTTTCCAGCCGTATTTCAACGCTTCTTTCAGTAGTTGATGCCGGATTTGGTTTGCAGCTATTTACTTCATGCTTTAGCTGTAGGTCGGAGTAGGGAGAACTGCCCTCGTCCAGAACTGACATTGGGAGCAGAATAGTAGACCCATTAATTATAAAGTTTGTGCCTTAGAACATTTCAAATCTGGCTTTTTGATGTGTTCCCTGGGAAAATTTACGAGTTTTAAAAATATAAATCTGAAGCAATTAAAAGTTTCTACTTAAACTTTGCAATTCCTTGAATGAGAAGATTGCATTTATAGTTAAATGCATTACTGAGATTTTTTTTAATGAAGCAAATAAATACTTTCTACAGTGTGCTGTGAGTGGTATTTTTTTTCTTTTTTACTTGAACTTCGGGGGCTCAAAATCTGATGGTGTGGTGTGGGGGGTTTTTGGCCTTTGATTCTCATGTTACATGATAAAATTTTATATCATTTGATTTTTGCATTGCACTTTATGGGCGGAAAGAATCTAGCAAAGAGTTAAAAAGTACGGTTTTTGGATATTGGGGCTTAAAATCCAATTAACGCCCATTTTGATTCCTGAGGTAAGACCACTCCAAATTGGAAAATACAATTTTTATAAAGGAAATTTAATTTGGAGAGCTAATTAAATTGCTTGATGTTTTAAATACTCTGGAGTGCGGGTGGAAAAGAAGAAAATTGTATTTTTTTAAAATTTTAATTTCATTGAGATACACTGTTGTAAATTTTAGTACTTAAACTGACCTGCTTTTGATTTGTGTAGACTAACTATATAGCTTTAAATGTAATCACATAATTTTCCATGGTTTAATTTTTGATGCTTAATTGAAAAAGGCAATTCTCTACTAAGAAGGCACATATATTATAAAAAGAAAAACGTTAAAAACTAACTGAATCCTTTCCATCCCCTTCAATAGGAGTCTGATGCTTTTGTAATTCAAAAGTGATCTAATAAGTGTTCCTTGATTTGGTTTGGTTTAGTTGAGCTTTGAGCCATTATCTTACTCAGTCTGTCTCATCTGGATGGAGCTGCTTCATTGTGGGAAGGACAGGGAAGAAGACCCTTATGTTGAATCCTAAAATGTAGGAAGTACTTGAATGTTGTTGGCTCTGTGAGCTTGTGTTTATTTATACAAAAGAGCAAAGTAGATTCAGGACTTTATTAAAGTGCCAGTTCTTAACAAATGATGAAAATCTCAGGGTGCTATTTCAAATCTTTTTGGAAAGAAGATTTATAGAGAAATAATCATCAAATTTTAATTGAATTGTAGTAACTTGCATTTTCCAAAGTATTCAACCAATTAAGGTAATCCTCACCCAGCAGAGATTATCATCTTTCCCACTACACTGTTTAACATTTTAGAGAGGATCAACAGTTGTTATTCTGTACCTCAGCATTAGAGATTATTCCAATAAACTTACATTAATGGAGCAGTAGATAGGAAACTATTATACAGATGAAGTATGCATAGTTTTACAGTTGGCTTTTAAAGTAAATCTCATCCAAAACTATATTGCCCAGGTAGTAGGAACATTTTTTAGTTCCTACTCAAATGTAAGGTACTTCCATGTTACTGTTTCCTGAGTTACAAAAAATCACTGCTACTGCCAGCTTGTTTTTGGTACCATAGTTCTATTTCTGCTTCAATCTCCAATCTTAAAATGTGTCAACCTCTCCTTTTACATTACTTTACACACTAGTGAGAATTATCTACTGAACATTTTTACCATTGACAATTTGCTATAAGATGAATTGGTCTCAAAAGTACAACTTTCCAGTCTTGGTATTTTTGACATTTATTTGGCACAGTTAACTTTCTGTGTTAAAGACCTGTTGTCAAGCATTTAAGTAATTTATATTAGCAAAAGGTCACTAATGGGAAAGAATACTGCAGTATTTTGGATGTCCTCAATAAGTACCAGACCAAAGGAAAGCTGGGTTATGCTAGTGACATTTTAATGAATATCACCTGCAATTATTGGACATATAGCCAATTATTAGCTCTGTATGGGCCACCTGTAGAATATTCCAACAAAGGGAAAATAGGACAGTTGTCTTCAAAAGTGAGGGCAGATTGATAATACCCAAAAGGAGAATTATTTCCATTGTCATAAAACCTAAACAGCCATAGGTGCCACTCATATGTAGGCAATTGTGGCAAAAATATTAAAATCACCTGAATGATTAATGCAGTTCATTAGGTGTTTTTGTTACATTGTTACTGTTAGGCACCATGGAAAAAGCAATAATTGTATGGTTAGGTTACTGCCCCAAAGGAACACACAGAAACAGTGTAACATGAAGTGCTTAAGAAGCATAATGTGGGCTAATAAGGAAAGCAGTGACCTACTTCACCTTTGAGACCTGGCAGGAAAAAAGTGGGTGAAAGCTGAGGGTAGAGAAGTCTGGAGCACTTAGACATGGAGCTTGGAGAGCTATCTTGATGTTTGTAATCTCCAGTAATTCTGAAAGTGGAATTGAGGTCTTGGAGAGGAGCAATACAATTGTCCTTGATGGTGATACTCTGGGTGGCTTACATTTTAAATTTGTTTTATGTGCTACTAATATGCTGGGGTGGTGTCTGAATTCCAAAGAAGTATGACTAGTTCCACATGGAATATAGACAGTGTGCTTTCATATCTTAAGAATTGTATATAAACGTACATATATTTGTTTATATATATAAATACATATATATAACATATATATAAATATTTGGTTAAGATTTCATTTTAGCTACCTTTCTTTAAAAGCTGTTTTGTTGAGATGTAATGGAATTGTGCCTATACAGATTTCTGGCTGCTGAAGTGAACAGTATCTTTTTAAGCTGCACTATTGACACCCAACAGAACAAATTTTGTCTTATACTAAATTATGAACAAGCCTAAGATGTCTTGTGTTGATTTTAAAGGATGACTTTCTAGTTCTCCTTATCCAAATTGAACACTGAAAATAACACCATTTGCTTTTAGATTTCAGATTCCATCAGCTCCGTTATAATTGTGGGTGTTTTATCATGAGGGTCAGAGTTTCTCAAAAGGCCATGTAATGTCAAATGTCACGGAAAAGTCAAGTAAATAAGGGACCAAAAACTATCCACAGACATTGACTATTGATGTCATATATTTGTAATGCTGTGTTTTCTGTTAGGAATGAAGAATAGCTCTTCTCTGGTTGAGTAACCAACTACAATTGCATGATGTAAATTATGTGTGTTTCATACCACTTAGAACATAACTAACAAAAAAATAAGATTCAAAGGTTCCTATTTCAATATTCTGTGCACAGTCAATTTAAAAGCCCTCATTAAACAGAAATGCATTATATAGATACATAGCATGGGCTAATTGTAGTGGTAACACTAACTCAATGTTACCCAAATAGATGGCAGAAAGCTGACTAAACTAAAAATGAATACATAAGAGAATGGAAATACATTTTCCTGTTTTAAAAAACATTTACATGTGATTTATAAGATTAGGTAAGTTATCAGGGAAAATAAGAATCTGACTTTAATTTCTTTTTTAGTGAATGAAACTCATACAGAATAAATATATTCCAGATAAATCCATTCATTTTCTTTAACAAGTATATTGAGTACCTACTATATAACCAGGGGCTACACAGTAGACTAAACTGAACAAATCTCTGCCCTTAATGGAAAATACTTCAACGGGAACACATTTGTCTACTGTAATAACACATGTATTGAACACTGTGTGTGGGCTACCTAGGTTGTTTGCAAACCTGTGTTCCACTCAGGCATCTACTCTAAAGCCCTTGCTCCAGAACCACTATTGGCATTGTGGTTGTGTTTTTAGCAAAAGCCATTTTTACCACTGATTTTTGTTATCACTGTACCTACATTAAAGAAATTAAAATGGTTCAGTACTAGTGGAGCATCACAAAATGTGATGTCTAGCTGTGCACAGTCTTTAGATTTCTTCACAGGGTAGTCAGACGTCACATTTTGTGATACACATTCTAAACATCGTAAAGAGCTTCAAGGAGGAAGACTGCCCACCAGCATGGTGTTGAGCTGGCTTCATAGAATGCACCTCCCTAGAGCAGCAGTGTCAGATTGCTGTGATGGTACAAGCCATGGAGAACTGACTAGGAGCCTTGCTGGGACTGAATCAGAGGGTGAGGATCAAGTATTCATCCTGCTTTATACCATCTACATCTTGGAGTAACTAAATAGTTGTGAGGGATAGCTTCTCATCACAGAATAATTCCAGCTTAAAAATACAGACAGTATGATAGAAATAGGATATTGACATTTTGTAATAATAACAGTCAATGAAATAATCAAGCTAGGCTTCCTCAGTGGCTGATAAAACAGGTGGAATACTGATGGGGAGCTATTTTGTACATGTGTCAGTCTGACAACACCCGAACCCACTGATCAATCTTAACGTCACAAAAATGGACCTCTAGAGATTCTCTTCCTCCTGAGGCAATGCAGTAGAAGTACAGAACACCATACATGATGTTCAAGTCATTGAACTCCTCAAGCTTCTAGATCCGACACCAGTTTAAAGAAATTTAGGATACTGATGAACATAGTAAATCACCACCGGGTACAATTAGCAAAATCCACGCGGGAAAATTCCACAGGGCAAATGACCTGATCTTTAAAAATTCCAAGAGAAAAGAGAAGAGGAGCCTAGAGATTAAGCGTTTTTTAAAAAAAATTACAGTTCTAGTAATAATTCACTGTGGCTTTCTAATACATAGTTGATCTCTGAAGAACATGGGTTGGAACTATGGGGTCCATTTATACACGATGTTTTTCAAAATACAATCAACCTTCTGTTACCAGGTTTCCACCCATGGATTCAACCAACTGTGGATGAAGACAGTATTTTCTATCCACCATGGGGAATTCTCAGATGGGAGGGTTGGCTGTATGCATTGATCTTTGCCGTTTTAATATAGAGGACTTCAGCATCCACAGATTTTGGTATCTGTGGATACCAAGGCACAACTTCAGTTAAATTTGAGGGGGCAGAGTCAAGAGTTATACATGGATTTTGGTCTCTATAGGAGTCAGCACCTCTGACCCCCACATCAAAGGGTCAACTGTACATACAACTGAGGAAATGCACAATTATTATCATGTCACATTAAATCATAAGAGCCTAAAGATGCAACATGTGGAGGACGTACTTTATTCTCCGATTGTTATCTTCTAGTCCCTCTATATCCACACAGACTTATTTCTTTATAGTTTAAGTAAAAACCTTTGTGAATTAAGGCACATATTGAAGAGATAGCTGTTGACAACATCTGACCATAACTGATACTTTTGGAAACAACTAAGATGTTCTGAGCTAAAATCATTACTAGTGGACCACTGGAGATTTCCAACCTTCCACATCTCTTTTCTGAGTAATAGCTCACCCATTATGACTCATTTTTGTCTCTACATCTTATTAGCTCTGGTACCACCTCATATAATCAACCCATTCTGTTTTGCCTTTTCATCTTCAAAACGTGATATAATTGACACATACCATTATATTAATTTCAGTTGTACAGCATAATAATTTGATATTTGTATATAGTGTGAAGTCACCATAATAAGTCCAGTCAATATCCATCAGTGTGCATAAACATTTTTTTGCTAGAAGCTTTTGAGATTGAATTTCCTAGCAACTTTCAAATATGTAATACAATATTATATATTATTAACTAATTAATTATAGTCAGCTGTACCTTAAGTCTCCGTGACTTATTTATGTTATAACTAGAAGTTTGTACCTTTTGACTCCTTCCATCCGCCCCAATCCAACTCTACTTGATAGCTACTGACCTGCTGTATATTTGAGCTCTGGTGTTCTGTTTGTTTAAGATTCCATGTATAGCTGAGATCATAGGGTACCAGTTTTTATCTGACTTACTTCACTTAGCATAATGCCCTCAGGTCCATCCATGCTGTCACAAATGGTGATTCTCATTTTTATTACTGAAAATTTCATTTTACACACACACACACACACATACACACATTGCATATTTTATTCCATTCATCCATCAATAGTTACTTAGGTTTTTTTCTGTATTTTGGCTATTGTAAAAAGTGCTGCAATGAATATGGCGGTGTGGGGGTGCACATATCTTTTAGAGCTGCTGTTTTCATTTTCTTAAAATGGACTTAAAGAGACTTAGCAGGCAGTTGCCATGAGCAGAACTTGTTTGGGTCCTGATTTAATCAAAGCCAACTGCAGAAATATATGAGCCCATTGGAGTAATTTAAATACTGACTGAATAGTTGAAGTTAAAGAATTGTTAATTTGTGATAATGATATTGTGGTTGGTTTTTTAAAAAGATTTTATTTATTCAGAGAAAGGGGAAGGGAGGGAGAGAGAGAGAAGGGAGAGAGAGAAACACTGATGTGAGAGAAAAACATTGGTTACCTCTCAAAAGCATCCCAACTAATGACCGTTCCTTTTGCACTACAATGCCCAACCAACTGAGCCACATTGACCAGGGCTTATGGGTTTTTTGGGGTTTTTTTTTTTTTTTTTTTTGAACAACGAAAGGCCCCGACTAATGTGGCTAAGTGGATTGAGCGTGGGTCTGTGAACCAAGGGGTCACCAGTTCTCAATCGGGGCACATGCCTGAGTTGTGGGTCAGGTCCACAGTTGGGGGCATGTGAGAGGGGACCACACATTGATGCTTCTCTCCTCTTTCTCCCTCCTTGCCCCTCTGTCTAAAAATAAATACATCTTAAAAAAACCTGAAGAATTTATCAATGAAAGGCTATGATGTGTGGAATTTGCTAAATGCTTCAAAATAACCCATAGGGTGGAGGGGACACGTGCACGGGTGGAAGTGCACATGAAACAGTGCCCTGGTGCTGGTATTTGCTGAGCCTGGGTGATGGGCATATGGGTGTTCTTTATATTACTGTACTGTTGTATGTGTGTGGAATGTTCCATGATAAAAACAAAAAAACCCCACAAAAACAGTAATCGAACAAAACAAGAGAAAGAAAGGATCCTGTGACAGAACCAAAGGAAAGAGTAACAACCCACATAAAACCACACAATGTTTAATAGGACACGTACTTGAGCATCTTCTATTTTAGTCCTGGGACTTCAGTTGTCTTAGAGGAATATTAAAGATAATTACTGTTGTGTAGACATTACAATTACTAGTACCTTTAGTATTCTCTGGTGACTGTCCATGAACCCTGTGGAGTTCATTAGACTTGAATTGACTAAATATTCCTTAAACTCTTCTTGATTCTACAGTATGACCCCTCCCTTGTTAATTGAGTTTCTTGTTACTATTTTATTTTAGGGAATTAAAGCCACCATTTCCAAGGTTAGGAATTCTGCAGTAGTCAAGTCAGACCATAAACAGGGGTTGGAGAAGCAGGAAGGTCCTCTGCCAGTCCCAGGAAATCACACACCCAAGGAAAACACCTCATCCCAAAAGTTGGTGTGCAAGTTCCAAAATGACATTTTGGCATTTTGATCTGGTGTCCATCTTTTCTCCTTTATCATGTCTCTTTTTTCCTTATTTTCAACTAATAGAATAATTTTATGTCTTTCTCTGTATGGTAAAAATAATATTCCCCTTCTCCAAAAATCATGTTCAGTTGGATGTATAAAGGTGGTTGTGATGAGATTTCAGGTCTTAACGTATTTTTTTTAATGTAAGAAAAGGCAAGAAAATTAAGGTGGTGACCTTGTAGGTATTCACGTGGTTTGTGCACTGTGCAAACTGTTGGAAAGAGTGAGACAAGGAAACGAATGCAGTCAAGCTAGGCTAAGTGGAAAGTTATGCTGGGGAATAGATGGAGTTTCAAAGTGCTAAGAAAATGACTTAACACAACTGGGGCCATACAATTTTTAGAAAGAATACAGACTGATTTCTTCCAGAATTTTAGGAGCTCTGGGAATAGAAAAGCCCTCAGAGCAGAAAAAGGAGAGATCAGCTTGAACACCAGAGCTGCATCCCTAGACGAACGTGGGCAGGAAAAAGGAAAGAGGATCTTGGGTCATTCACTCACTCATTTTTTTGAAACAATTGTTAATTTGTGTATTATTAACTATCAAGATGAATGGGAGCTTTTCTATTTGAGGAAATAAGCATATATATGTAAATCATTGAAAATAATAAAACAGGTACTTTGTAGATCTGTCTGTGCAGCAGTATCCCATGGGGGCGCAGAACACTGAGCAGTCAGCATCCATCATGCTCATGGTCGAGGGGTCAGTCCAAAACACATGAGGAATAGACATGTTCTCATTGTGACACGAATGAACGAATGGGTATTTCTGGATATAAGAACAGCATGGGAGAGGTGTGGGTACACAAAAAGGCATGTACTTTCCAGGAACATATGGTCTATCTAACATAGGTATTATATAGGATCTGAGGTTAGGGGAATGGATGGTGGTACAAAGGCTGGGAGTGTGGTTATGGGCTAGATCATGAGTAACCTACAAAAGGAGTGTTGACTGTTTTGTTATTGGGATATAATTGAATATAACTTAGTTTCAGGTACATTATGTAATGTTTTGATATATATATGTACATATTGCAAAATGATAATCACAGTAAATCCAGTTAACATCCACCACTACACATTACTACAATTTTTTCTTGTGGTGCAGCCATCAATCAGTCCTCTCTGTATATGTGAATTTGTTTTTCTGCTGTTTTTATCTTTTTAGATTTCACATGTGAGAATATACAGTATTTGTCCTTCTCTATCTGACATTTCACTTAGGAAAATGCACTTAAGTTTCATCCATGTTGTTGTAGGTGGCAAGTTTATTCTTTTTTATGGCTGATTAATATTCCTCTGTGTGTATGTATGTGTGTATCACACATTCTTTATTTGTTCATCCATCAGTGGACAGTTAGGTTGCTTCCATGTCTTGGCTATGGTAAATAATGCTACAGTGAACCAGGTGGTGGGAGCATATATCTTTTTGAGTTAGTGTTTTTGTTTCCTTCAGATAAATACCCAGAAATGAAATTGCTGAATTATATGATAGTTCTATTTTTAATTTTTTGAGGAACCTTCATACTATTTTCAATAGTGGCTGCACCAATTTACATTTCCACCAACAGTGCATGAGGGTTCCCTTTTCTTCACATCCTCACCAACACTTATTTCTTGTCTTTTTGATAACAGCCATTGTAAACGGTATGAGGTGATATCTCACCGTGGTTTTAATTTGCATCTCCGTGATGATTAGTGATGGTGACCAGCTTTCCATGGACCTGGCCATCTGTATGTCTTCTTCGGGAAGATAACTGTTTGGGTCTTTGCCCCACTCCCATTTGTGCTGTTGAATTGTATGAGTTCTTTATGTATTAGCCCCTTATTAGATATGTGATTTGCAAATATCTTTTTCCACAGCTGATTGCATTTATGACTGTTCGTTAGGAATAAGACACTTTTATGGCTTCTGAGGACAGAAGTGTTATTCAAGGGGAAAAGAAAACTGCATACAAAAACTTGAGGGAGGAGTACAGGAGGAAGGGTTGTTTATTATGAGGAAGTGAGAATATTGGTAGGTGGATGGAGGATAATGAGAGAGAATATGGAGATTTGAGATTGAAAATATACTAGAAAAGGGATAATTGATAGGACAAGGCCCTGTGTTATTATAGTATCTGCTGTATCATACAAGGAAAATCTATGTATTAAAAGCATCCAAGAGGTATACTTGCTGCTTTGCCTATGGAAATCATCTGAAAACACATTTGGAAGTGCTTTAGAACAGGGATCTATGAAGGTTTTCTGTAAAGGGGCAGATAGTAACTAATCTTACGCTTTGCAATTCCTATATGATCTCTAAAGCATATGCTGCTGCGTCTCTACCTCCTTCCCTCACCCCTCTCTTCCTCTCCCCTTCTCATTCCTCTTTGAAAACATAAAATCGTTCTCAGCTCATGGGCCACACAAAAACAGACCATATGTTAGATTTGGCCTGCAGGCTATAGTTTGCTAACCTCCCTTTTAGAACGTAACTTTCCTAATGAAACTTTGTGACTCTCCTTTCTCTCTCTCAAATACCTGAAGGAAAAAAAAGAATAAAAGGTTTGAATGATTTAATACATTGAATGTATGTGACTCCTGACCTGCTTTTGACCATCGTCACTCAGATTTGTGACTATAACTACCAAAGCACAGTTTCAACAAAATGCTAAAGCCTTCCTTTCTGTCCTTTTTCCAATTGTGGTAGTTTAAAAACATGTCCACAAATCATCTGACAGTTTTTTCTCTCATTAAAAAAATAGTCTATGTTTCCTTCTTGTGAACCTAAGTGGCGTGTGTGAATGTGATGGAAATGACACTTGTGTGGCTTCTTAGGGTCATAAAAGGTGGTAGAGCTTCACCTTCCTTTCCTCCTCTCACTTGTGACACATACTTTGGGAGTTCTAAGCTGCCATGTAATAGCAGATACCCTGAATCTTCCATGCTGGAGAGACAGACATGGGGGAGATCATATGGAGATAGGGAGAGATGTCTGAGGAACCCCAGCTGTTCCTGCCCCTAGCTATTTAAGTCTTCCCAGACTAGGTGCCATACGCACTATTGAGCGAGCCTTCAGAGGATTCCAGCACCAGCTACTTTCTGGCTGCAAACTCATGAGACACTGCAGCAAGAACCATCTAGTTAAGTTTAGTCAAGCCTCAGAACCGTGAGAGATCACAATATGGTGGTGGTGGTTTTAAGCCAAAGTTTTTGGGTGATTTATTACATAGCAATAGGTAACCAGAACTGATTTGGGGACCTGGAAATGGAATATCAACAGAACAAAACCTAAAACACAGGGTAGTGGCTTTGGAATTGAGCTATAGGCATAAGGTGCACAGACCTTGAAGAGTTTAGTAGCCAAAGTCTGATGGCTCTTGAGGGTCTCTCTCAGTAGGGCTTAAGGAAAGTGAAGGAGAAATTATTAAAGCTGGAGGAAAAGTCCTTGTTAATAAAACTATTGCCTGTGATAATGTGGAAATGGAGAATATACCTAAGGGATCAGCCTGAAAATTTTTCGCATCTGGTTTCTCATAGCTGTGTATCGTAACATACAGATAATGATGAGCTTTAGAAGAAATTACTCAGTTTTCAAGCAAAATTTAGAGAAAATATAAAGGAGTCAGGACTTGCTGGGTTACAGAATAAAATCTTTTTCTGACATCAGCCTCTCTCAGCAAAATATTCCCAAAGTTAAAAAAGATCTCAGGACAAAAGTCAAATTCATGACCCTGTCACAAAAGCTTCTCAGGGTAAAGACAAAGCTAAGCATATGATTATAAAAGTACCAAGGCCCCAGAAGATTTAGGGTGGTGCCTTCTGAATCCTTGCAAACAGACAAAAGCTTAAGGATCCTTTCCATCAAACAAATGAATTCTCAAGACTGATAAAGGTATTGATCCTCAGCAGCTTTACAGGGAGCCCCAGGTAGACAAGATTTGTTGATGTGACTGTGTTGTCTAATGAAGTAAAGTCTAATAAGATCAATAAGGTAGGAAACTTAAAAGCTTTTAAGAAAATTATACTTGTAAAAATACTACTAGGAACAGAGATGGCTTCAAAATGAAAAGCTTTTAGACCCTGAAACCTGTGCAGACAGGAAGCAGGCTCATCAAACTATTGACCTTAAATTATAGAGTATATTTTATGGAATAGGAAGGATAACTCCAAGGGTGGAGCCAAGAGCTGATGAGAATCACTGCAGGCTGTAGAAGTGAATCTTAATCGAGGAATTGGCCACATGGGCCCGTCGGATTTGCCGTGGACCAGAGACCGCTGCACGCCTTGTTTTCTCCGTGTCTGAACGAGAGAGTCCACAGTGGTTGTCCCATTCTACCCCACCATGGGTATTGGGTGTGTGGGGCACAGATAATTTGTCTCTAGCCCACAGGTTTTTCGACCAAGAGGAATAGTATGTTTTCCTAGAGAAAGGGAACTATTGCTTTTCTTTCTTCCTTTTTAAAAAACATAGCTTGAATGACTGTAAATAAGCACAAAAATGCTCTTTCCTCCTCATTCTTATATGTCAGTATATGCTCACTGCCTGGTGTGTAGTTAGTTGTTGTAAATGTTAGTTTCCTTTATCATTATCTTTGTCCACAGTATCCAGTGCCCTGATGGTGACTTATAGTTCACTGTGGCTCTCTCCCCCTACAGCACCTTCCCCCTCCTCCCCCAGGCCTCTCTCTCTATATGCTCCAGACATTTTCTGGAATTCTATTATCATCTAAACTCTGAACTTGCCTACCTAACTTTAAAACAATTTAAAGTGCTTAGACAGTCAGTATGAATAATGCATGTGTTAGCACAAAAATCGCACTTGAGTGATGGCAGTAGCCACCTTCAGCGTTGACCCCGTGGAGTAAGCAGAAATTTCAAGCACTTTTATAGGCCGCTGGAGTTTATTTTGGGTAAAGACCCTTAAGTTGATACTCAAGACATGACAGTCTTGTTTCTTTCTGATGAAGAATTCCATTTTAAGGGATACGATATAGTGTGGAAAACTGTGCTAAAGTCTGTCCTGGCTCCTCACCGTGTTATGGGCCATCTGTCCCGGATTGTAATCTAATGCAAACGAACATTAATAACAATGTTAAAGATTAAAATCTAAAAGGAGGATTTCTAAAGGAGAAGGGACTAGAGAAGGAGGGTAGTTTTGCCTTGGAAAATAAATATGCTTGTGGAGTTTTCTGAGTCAATGTGTACAAGTACAGGGACCCTTAAACGACATGGGTTTGAACTGTGTCTGTCCCCATATTCATGGATTTTCCCCCAAAAAATACTGTAATTGTGTTTTCTCTTATCATTTTAACATTTTCTTCTAGCTTGCTTTATTTAAGAATACAGTATATAATAAATATAACATATAAAATAAGTTAATTGTTATATTATTGGTAAGGCTCCTGGTCAATAGTAGCTATTAATATTTAAGTTTTGGGGGAGTCAAAAGTGATTTATATATATATATATTTTATTGATTATGCCATTACAGTTCTCCCATTTCCCCCCTTCATTCCCCTTCATCCTGCACACCCCCTCCCACCCACACTCCCCCTCTTTAGTTCATGTCCATGTATCATAAGTTCTTTAGCTTCTACATTTCCCACACTACTCTTGCCCTCTCCCTGTCTATTTTCTCCCCACTGTCTATGCTATTTATTCTCTGTACCTTCTCCCCACCCTCTCCTCCCACTCCCCTGTTGCTAACCTTCCATGTGACCTCCATTTCTGTGG
>PVKM010025594.1:0-19846 GCA_004027735.1 Carollia perspicillata | reverse complement strand
AACCAGCACCAGAAGGGCCCACCTTGCTTGTGGGAAGCAGCAGAAGGGACAGAAATCCGAGAGAGAGTGGAGCAAGCGCTGTTATTCCCTCTTGGACCCCTCCCCCACATACAGCATCACAACTCAGGGACTGGGTTGCCCCACCCTGGTGAACACCTAAGGCTCTGCTCCTCATTATGTAACAGGCACGACCAGACCCTCTCCCCAAAAAAATGGCTTAAATGGAAGAAGAGATCAAAGCCCCAGAGCCAATACATCTAAGCGACCAAGAGATAGCCAACCTATCAGATGCACAGTTCAAAACGCTGGTGATCAGGATGCTCACAGAACTGGTTGACTTTGGTCACAAATTACATGAACAAATTACATGAACAAATTACATGAAGGCTACACTAACTGAAATGAAGGAAAAAGCACAGGGAACCAATAGTGATGGGAAGGAAACTGGGGCTCAAATCAATGGAGTGGACCAGAAGGAAGAAACAAACAACCAAACAGAAAAGAATGAAGAAACAAGAATTCAAAAAAATGAGGAGAGGCTTAGGAACCTCCAGGACATCTTTAAATGTTCCAACATCCAAATTATAAATATAAAGGTACTAGAAGGGGAAGAGGAAGATCAGCAAGTGGCAAAGGTATTTGAACAAATAATAAAGGAAAACTTCCCCAATCTGGCAAAGGAAATAGACTTCCAGAAAGTCCAGGAAGCTCAGAGAATCCCAAAGAAGTTGGACCCCAGGAGGAACACACCAAAGCACATCATAATTACAGTAGCCAAGATTAAAATGAAGGAGAGAATTCTAGAAGCAGCAAGAGATAAGGGGATAGTCACCTATAAAGGAGTTCCCATCAGACTGTTAGCTGATTTCTCAAAAGCGACCCTGCAGGCAAGAAGGGGCGGGAAAGAAGTATTCCAAGTCATGAAAGGCAAGGACCTACATCCAAGATTGCTCTATCCAGCAAAGTTTTCATTTAGAACGGAAGGGCACATAAAGTGCTTCTCAGATAAGGTCAAGTTCAAGGAGTTCATCATCACCAAGCCCTTAGTATATGAAACATTAAAGGGATTTATCTAAGAAAAAGAAGATAAAAAAATGAACAGTAAAAAGATAGCAAACTCACAGTTATTAACAACCACAGCTAAAACAAAAACAAACTAAGCAAACAACTAGAACAAGAACAAAGCCACAGAAATGGAGATCACATGGAGGGTTAGCAACAGGGGAGTGGGAGGAGGAGAGAGGGAGAAAAGGTACAGAGAATAAGTAGCATAGATGGTAGGTAGAAAATAGACAGGGGGAGGGCAAGAACAGTTTGGGAAATGTAGAAGCTAAAGAACTTATGACATATGAACATGAACTAAAGGGGGTAATGTGGGTGGGAGGGGGTATACAAGGTAGAGGGGAATGAAGGGGGGGAAATGGGACAACTGTAATGGCATAATCAATAAAATATATTTAAAAAAGGAAAAAATAAAAGTGTAATAGATGAGAGGGCAAAAGTATAGCCATTAGAAAAGATTCTTAGGGAGTAGAAATAAACCACCTCAGCTATATTCGCTGACAAAGATACAGCCAATTATAATTTACATCACATCATGCTATTCAGCCAAAGGATTATGGGGAGTGTCAGAACTTTATAGAAGTTTTCTTAATGATTTGTTGTGCACAACCTGAGGAAAAGTACATTTCCTATTCCCTTCCTTTTTCTTTTAAGAGTCCTTCACTTATGTGTACTTTTAAATAAGTCAGTCTGCTTTATTAAAGGAATGGAGCAAGGACACCATGGAGTGGATTTTCTCAAAACTTACAAGGAAAACAAATTCAATTTATATAATTCTAAATTCACTTTCTGTAACTTTCTACCAGCACTAACAGATATAACAGTTTAATCTTACCTGAAATAAGATGTTTCTGATGTTTAGGAACATATCTCTCAAGAAGACGCTTCATACGTGCTTCTTTGGCCTCATCCCAAGCACACTTTTTACTGTCACTTCTAAGCAGTGGATCAGCTCCATTCAAAAGAAGTAACTCTGCCACCTAGAGGAAGGCTCATATGAGGGAACCCGGACGAAAGGTACATTATTGTTAAATGTGTGCCAGTATACTACTCTAAACAACATCAGATTTTCTTTCAACAATGCAAAGTTCGACTTTACCTATAACACCTTGCCCAACAGAAAAATTTAATGTAATTGCTACTGAATCATAATTTGTTGACATACATATCCCTTTTCTACAAAAAAAAAAAAAAACAGAGAGAGGGAGGGAAGGAAAGAGGAAAAGAAAGAATGGAAGGAAGGGAAAAAGGAATAAGGGAAGGGAGGAAAAGAAACGTTTGTATTTTAGCTGCTGGTGAAATGGGGCTAGAAGATAAACCAAGAATGAGGACGGGTTCTGCAGTAGTAAATGTTAAGTTTACCAGGTTCCAGGTGAAGTTATGTCTTCCATGTATACCTGTGTGGCTGCTGCTCCTCCTCAGAGAAAAATAACCTCTCCCTTCTTTCCCGTACATATTTTATCATAGTGCCTAATACACTACTCTATATTATTTTTGTACATATCTCCATGCATGACTGTCATCTGTGCTATGAATGGTGCGCCTCCTGCAGCAGAGGGAGTGGAGCAGGGACACCCTGAACTCAGAAATGGGCCAGGCCTCAAGGCCTCTGCTCTTCATAGTCTCAAGTGCCATTCGCCCTGGGGGTGACCTGCATCATGACTACCAATGAGCAGCAGGAGATGGAACTGGAAAGCAGAGATTTTAATTTCTTTCTATATCTGAAAGAGATGAAAGTTCCTGGGTGTTAAGTCCAGTTTTATTTCAATATAGGGTGAAAATGGTGATCCCAAAGCCTTCTTAATAGAGATTTCCTGGACAGAAACATATCCCCAGGTACCTCCAATTACATCTATGAATGCTTTTTTTAAAAAAAAAAACAGGACCATATCCTCCGCTGAAAATCAGAGCATATTAGCCAAGTTACAGGAAGCATGGAAATTAATCTCAACACTGCTAAGACCTACTCATTGTTCAAATATGCCAAGGACAGTAAACAGCAGTTCATGGAGAATCACTATCCTGTTAATTCTTTAGCATCTACAAGCAATATCATCTAGCTGGAATTCCTAATACAGTCCCATCAAAGTAGGAAAAAAAATACAAAAGAGAACAACTTTCAAACACTCAAAGATGTATGCTGGCAGACAGAACAAATCACAAAGGAGAACTTCCTTGAGGATGGAACTGGATTAATGAAGTAAAATTATTTAAGCAAAACTGGCTCTAAAGATGATGAATAGCATTTAGAATTTGAAACAAGGGAAGAACATCCTTTTAAAAGTAAATTTAGTTCAGTATCTTTTGTTATTCTTTTTTGGTATTGAGGTGGCTTCTATAAGACATGGAAGCTAAATAACATGTCATTAAACAATGAATGGGTCAACAATGAGATTAAGGAAGAAATCAAAAGATACCTTGAAACAAATGAAAATGAGGACACAACAATCCAAAATCTGTGGAACTGGGAAAGCAATCCTAAGAGAGAAATTCATAGCATTACAGGCCTACCTAAAAAAACAACAACAACAACAACAAGAAAAAGCTCCAATAAAGCTCCAATAAACAACCTAACTTTACACTTAAAAGAACAACAAACAAAACCCAAAGTGAGTAGGAGGGAAATAATAAAGATCAGAACAGAAATTAAAAAAAATAGAGTCTAAAAAAACAATGCAAAAGATCAAGGAATCCAAAAGGTGGTTCTTTGAAAAGAGAGAAACAAAACTGACAAACCTTAAACCATACTCATCAAGAGAAAAAGAGAAAGTATCCATATAAATAAAATCATGAATGAAAGAGGAGAAATAACAACTGACACCAAAGAGATACAAAGGATTGTAGGAAAACACTATGAACAATTACATGCCAAAAAGCCAGACAACCTTGATGAAATGGAAAAATTCCTAGAAACATACAATCTTCCAAAACTAAATCAAGAGGAATCAAGAGAATTTGAGTAGACAGATTACGCCTAATGAAATATAAACAGTAATCGAAAAACTCCCAACAAACAAAAGCCCTGGACTACATGGCCTCACAGGTGAATTTTACCAAACATTCCAAAAACTAACACCTCTCCTTCTCAAACTCTTTCATGAAATTCAAGAGCAGAAAAGGCTCCCAAATTCTTTTTATGAGGCCAACATTATCCTAATTTCAAAACCAGATAAAGACACTACAAAGAAAGAAAATTATAGGCCAATATCCCTGAAGAACTTAGATGCTAAAATCCTCAACAAAATATAAACAAACCAAATACAGCAATGCATCAGAAAGATCATACACCATGATCAAATGAGATTTATTTCAGGAATGCAAGCTTGGTATAACATTCACAAATCAATAAATGTGACTTACCACATAAACAAAATAGAGGATTAAAACCACATGATCATATCAATAGATGCAGAAAAAGCATTTGATAAAATCCAGCAGCCATTTATGATCAAAACTCTCAGCAAAGTGGGATTGGAGAGAACATACCTAAACATAATGAAGGCCATATATGACAAACCCACTGCCAGCATCATACTCAATGGTGAAGAAACTACAAGCACTCCCCTTCAGATCAGAAACAACACAGGGAATGTTTGCTTTTACCTCTCTTATTCAATATAGTGCTGAAAGTCCTACCCACAGCAATCAAACAAGGAGAAATAAAATGCATTCAAATTGGAAAAGAAGAAGTAAAACTCTCTTTATTTGCAGATGATACGATTTATACATAGAGAACCCCAAAGATTCCACCAACAAACTACTAGAACGATAAATGAATTCAGCAAAGTAGCAGGATACAAATTAATATTCAGAAATCAGCTGCATTTTTATATGCCAATAACAAACTAAGAGAAACAGAAATTAAGAAAACAATCCAAGGAATATGTATAAAGGATACATGGACAAAGCCAAAGTGGGGTAGGATTGAGGGTGGGAGGTGGGGATTGGGGGGGTGGGGGAAAATGGAGACAACTAAACTTGAACAATAAAAAATAAATAAAAATAAATTAAGAAACAGGGAAATCATACAGGAAATGACCATTAAACTAGATTACATAAAAATTAAAAATTCTGACAACTAAAAATATTATGAACAAAATTTGAGAAGGAAAAAACCTCCTGTGGAACTATGCATAAGACAGCTGACAGTTAATTTTATCCTTAATAGAAGAGTACATACAAATTGATAAGAAAACTCTAATAACTCAATGAAAAAATTTCCTCAAAATTAAATAAAAATGGTTAATAGTTAAAAAAACAAGAAAACAATCCCATTTACAATTGTTTCAAAAAGAATAAAATACCTAGGAAGAAACATAACCAAGGATGTAAAAGATCCATACATGGAAAATTATAAGATGCTGAAGAAAGAAATTGAAGAAGATACAAATAAACATAAGCACATTTGGTGTTCATGGATAAGAAGAATTAACATCATTAGAATATCCATACCACCCAAAGCGATCTATAGATTCAGTGAAATTCCTATCAAGATTCCAATAGCATATTTCACAGAACCAGAACAACTATTTCAAAAATTTATATGGAACCACAAAATGCCCCACATAGCAACAGCAATCATGAGAAAAAAAGAATAAAGTTAGAGGAATCACACTACCTAACATGAAACCATACTATAAGGTCACAGTAATCAAAACAGCATGGTATTGGCACAAAAACAGGCACACAGATCAATGGAACAAAAGAGAGAGCCAGGAAATAAACCCACACACCTTTATAGTCAATTAATATTAAATAGAGGAAGCAAGTACATACAATGGGCTAAAGATAGTTTATTCAATAAATAGTGTTGGCAAAATTGGATAGATAACTGCAGAAAAATGAAACTAGATTGTGTTCTTATATCACACACAAGAATAAATTCAAAGTGGATCAAAGACTTAAATGTTAGATCTGAAACCATAAAAATTCTAGGAGAAAACATAAGAAGCAAAATCTTGGACATTGCTCAGAGCAATATTTTATCAGATGTATCTCCCCAGGCAAGGGAAACAAAAGAAAAAATAAACAACTGTGACTACATCAAACTAAAAAGGTTTTGCACAGAAAAGGAAATCATCAACCAAATAAAAAGACAACACACAGAATGGGAGAATATATTCACCAATACATCTGAAAAGGGGTTAATATCCAAATTTATAAAGTACTTATAAAATTCAACACCAAAACAGAAACAAACAAACAAACAACCCAATTAGAAAATGGGCAAAGGACCTGAACAGACATTCCTCCAAGAAGGACATACAGATGGCCAATAGACATATAAAAAGTTGTTCAACATCCCTAATCATCAGAGAAATGCAAATTAAAACCAGAATAAGATAGCATCTCACACCTGTCAGAATGGCTCTCATCAATAAATCAACAAACAATAAGTGCTGGTGAGGACATGGAGAAAGGGGAACACTTTTGCACTGTTGGGAATGCACATTGGTGCACCCATTCTGGAAAGCATTAAGGAGATACCTCAAAAAATTAAAAATGGATTCGCCTTTTGATCCAGCAATCCCACTTCTGGAAATATACCCAAAGGCACCCAACATTAATTCAAAAGAACATAAGCACCCCTATGTTCACTGCAGTATTATTAACAATTGCCAGGATATGGAAGCAGCCGAAGTGTCCATCAACAGATGAATGGATAAAACAATTATGGGACATTTACAAAATAAAATACTACCCGGCCATATAAAAGAAGAAAATTTTACCTTTTGCAAGAGGACCTGGAGAACATTATGCTAAGTGAAATAAGCCAGTCAGAAAAAGATAAACACCATATGATTTCACTCATATGTGCAACCTAATGGACAAATGGAACTAACAAGCAAAACAGAGACAGAGTCCTAGATGGAGAGCAGATGACAGCTAGTGGGGCAGGAGGTTAGTGGGTGGAGAGATTGAGCAAAAAGGAGAAGGGATTCATGGACATGGACAACAGTGTGGTGGTTGCCAGGGGGAGGAGGTATAAGGGGACTAAATGGTAGGTAACAGAAAAAAATAAAGATTAAATTAAAATTTCAAAAAAAAAAAAAAGAAAATATAAGGGAAAAAAACAAGCTATAGAATACCAGAAAGATAAAATTAGTCAAATTCAGAATTAGGAAATTCTGTTATAGATAGATTAAAACATACTTAAGAGATACAATAGTCACATGTAATATACAGACCTTATAAGATCCTGATGCAAACAAAATCTTTCTATAAAAACACATTTGTTTACAGAACCTGGAAAATTTAAATATAAACTGGACATTAAATGGTATTAAGAAATTGTTAACTAAGGGGGGTGGAAATGGGAGGGAGGTGGGGAGCACTGGGGGGGTGGACCGGGACACGAGTAAAAGACAGAAAACTGTACTTGAATAACAATTAAAATAAAATAAAATAAATTGTTAATCCTTATTAAGTGAACTAATATTGTGGGTGTGAAAAAAATGTCCTTACCCGTTAGAGATGCTGACTCAAATATTTATGGGTAAAATGGTATGATATTTGGGATTTCTTAAAAATATTCAAACAACAAAACAAAATCTGTGTTCCAGCCTGTAGAGGAGGTTTGACTCTTTAAAGTGTAATAGAATGTATCACCAAACTTTATGAGAGCTCATTCCAGACACACATGGAATGAGTAATCATCATGTCTCAGGAATATTTTTTCAATATATGTGGATCCCAGTAACATTGTCAACCAATCTCATATACTTATATACCTCAGGGCATTTCATGAAATAAAAGCTTTGTTAAAATCATGACAGCTTACATTGACTTGTCATACCATTTTCTTTACCTACCAACAAAGTAAGCCTAATAATAGAGGAATCAAGGTTTGTCTGATATACGTTGCTCTTAATGATGCCTACAGATTTTCAAAGACCACTACATTCTTGTCTAAATTTCTCCTACCATCTGTTAAATAACTTGTTCCAAATTTTTCTAAGGAACCACACTGAGATGATCATCCATATATCTCAAATTCTACCTTTTCTACATTTTAAAAAATATATTTTTGTTTTATTGATATAGAATTCACATACCACTCAATGCATTTAAAGAATGCAATTCAATGTTTTTAGTATGTTAAGAGGGTTGTATATACATAACCACAACCTTATTTTGAAACACTGTCATTCCCCTTAAAAGAATCCTTTAACCGTGATCTGTCACTTTTCTTTCCCAACCCTCTACCTCCCACTCTTAATCTTCATCTCTATGGGTTTGGTCTCTTATGGAGGTTTTAAATAAATGAAATCATACAACATGTGTTTTTAATGGCTTTCTCACTTTTAAAAAACATGATTATTATCTTTTAGTATCTCCTGTCTTTTACTATCTTTCCAATATACAGTCAATGCCTGTAGGACAATATATTCAAGTTCCTTTAATTCTGGAGTTTAAGAAGTTCACACTCTACAGGTTCTGAGTCCAGAATCAGGTTCCCAGGGATTCCATATCTGACATCTTTAGTTCTGCGACATCTAAGATATAGGAGCAATCCAACACCCAGGGCCTAGGCTATTTTCCTGTTCATCTTTGCCTGACCTATGAGATTCCTTGAGGGAAGCCCAGATCCTCATCTGATGCTCTCACCATTCCTACTCTATTCTCCAAAACCATGTCCTGTCCCACTTTGATTCTCAAGGCTTTCGCTCTTAGATCAGTCCAGAACTAACCTGGAGTTTTATAAATTCCTCTTGGACTGGGTGAAGTAACTTGTTGGCTCACCTTAGGTAAATTAAAGGGGAGGGTAGGAAGAAGATAGACTATGATTTCACCCTTTTCCTCTGGGTTTTAGCTTTTAATTCTCATGACAGTTCTCCAGACTTCTACTCCTTGTTATTCTCTTTTCTCTGGCCATCAGTTAGGATATGCCATAGTGCCAGGAGCACATGAACCATAGGAACACAGAAGATGGCAAAAAGGGAGGGTGGTAAGTAGTGAGTCCTGTGTCTTTGGTCCCTCTACTTCACTGAGGCAACAAGAGAAGGTTACGTATCTTTCAAGGATAGAGGAAGACAGCCAGTTCTAGCTATGAGGTGGAAATTAGCTGAAGACCTATTACCAGGTGAGGCAAAGGAAGACCTGAGCCCTGGCTGGTATAGCTCAGTGGATTGAGCATGGGCTTGTGAAGGAAAGGGTCACAGGTTCAATTTCCAGTCAGGGCACATGCCTGGGTTGCAGGCCAGGTCCCCAGTAGGGGACACGTGAGAGGCAACCACACATTGATGTTTCTCTCCCAGTCTTTCTCCTTCCCTTCCCCTCTCTCTAAAAATAATTAAATAAAATATATATATAAAAAAAGGAAGACCTGAGAAAGAAAAGAAGAAACAGTAAAGAGCTCACATAGACCAAAGGGAGAAAAGGTTCTTGCCCAGGAAGGGTCAGGGTCAGTCCTGACAAGATGAGATGGGAGAAGTGCTCTAACTTTAAGTTTTCACTGTGGGAGCCCAGGTGTAAAGGGATAAATAAAGGACAGAGAAAGAGCACATACCATTACCTGTCTAAACCTGCATTCTTCTGGCCATTAAATTAGGTACCAAGCAGAATCCCTCTTTCCAGCCTTCTACATAATGTACAGTAATCACTTACCGGCAGGTGATACATTATCAAAAAAGCAAAACTACCTAAACTCTCCTAAAGTACTGTTCCACACTAGGAAGGAATATGCCCTATCTTTCTATGCCCATAGCTCCCAGTAGCCTTCTACAATTCTACCTGTGTCAGGCATTTGTTCTGAAAATATACAGAACTGATCTTCCTGAGCCCAGGTAATTGGCCCTCTTTCCTATCCTAGGAGTTTTGAACCCTGAGGGAACTCAATACTGAAGCAAAGAAGATATTTTCAGCAAGTGTCTCAGTCCTATAATGTAGTACCTAAACCAAAAAATGTCTAGGAAGCTCACAGTATATATGACTTCTGAGATAAACTGTATGTGCTGGAATTCTTAATCTCAATTAGAATTATTATAATTGCAGTTACTACTAATCAACTCATATGGAATTACAATATTTTGATATTTAACCATGGTACATCTGTGTTGGTGTGAACTGGCTGACCGTTAAGCCTGGAAGGCTATCTGATATTGACTATGAAAATGACACTAGACTCCATAAAACTGTATGTCTCATATCAGGATTGGACATCATCATGTAACACTTCACAGAAGGAGATAATCCCTTAAAGTCTATAAAGCACCATACAAAAAGGGTTTTTAAAAAGTGCAAGTTTTAAAAGGTATGTATAAACAAAAAATGTTCTATAGTTATTAAGAGTTACATGTAAAATGTCATCAGTCGTATTAGGCACAAAAAAATCACACAGTAAAATTTTAGTATAAATTCTGAGAATTGATTAGCCAGAATGAACTGAACCTGAATTCCTGTCTATTTTCCTATTGCTTGGTCCCAGAGATTTTAATACTCAGCAGAATATGGTATTTGATCTGCAAACAAAAGCATCACAGTACCTTATAATGTCCATTCATCACAGCATCGTGTAGGGGAGTAATCTGGTACATTCCTTTGATATTTACATCCGCTCCACCTTTTATGAGTTCACTTGCTGTCTCATAAAATCCTCTTACACTTGCTTCATGAAGTGCTGTCCAACCTATTACAGAAAAGGGAAATGGTGTTTGTTTACATCTGGCATCTTAATAATGTTTTGTGCTTAGCCTTTAAATAAAACCTCAACTTCTAAGCTGTTTCTTTAAAAAAATATTATGATTATATAAGACAAGATAATCTTAGCATGAAAACAACCTGTATTATTTGATGGATTCAATAAATCTGACGAACAAATCAAATTTCTATCTCCAACTCTGCTGTAGAAAAATATCAAAAGAAGTAAAATATTTAAAATCATTCCTACCTTCTTCAAATAAAAAAGCTATAAGGGAGGGCGGTCACTACAGCTCATAGAGAATGCTGGTTGCAGGCTACTCTTCTGCAAAGAAGAGGGGGAAAATAGCTTCATTTCTAACCCGAGGTACTTCCACTAAAGTAACCCAGCTGACAGGAATATACAGAATCAGTTCTTTCTCCTTACTTGCAAAAAACTATTTGTAGTTCAACAAACAATCCACAAACTGCTCCAAGAAAATGAGTCATCCAGATAAATATTCTGTTAGGTAGAGACAATGGTATAAGTTATAGATATTTTTTAAATTCCAATAAATTATATGATTGATGTAAGAAAACCTAAAAGCAGCCATGTTAAAAGTATATTTCACTCTTTTCAGAAACTTCTCCATAATCGAGGGTTTCTCAATTTCTGCACTAACATTTTGGGCTGGACAATTTTTATTGTTCTGAACATTCTATCAAATGCCAGTAGCTGTCAACCTCCATTCCCAGCTGTAAGCTAAAAATGTTTCCAGGAACCTGCCAAATGTCCCCTTAGAGGCAAAATCACCCAGGCAAGAACAGTAGCCATAAATTGTTACAGGAGTTTCTCTTTTAGTATTAAATAGAAAGCCTAGAGAAAAAATAAACAGCACCAAAAATGGTAAATATGTAGTTAATAGAGGTTCTTCCTATAAATTTCCTTAAAATGCACATGGCTACTTAAAGCAATTGATAAGTAATATTGGCCCATAATTATAACATTATATTTTGGGGTTTATAATGTGCATAAATATATGTGACAGCTATCACACAAAGGATAAGGGAAATATGTTCAATGTTCATACGTTTATATGAAGAATTACAATATTAACTTTAAAAAGACTGTAAAACGTTAAAGATGTATATTGTAATCCCTACACTATCCACTACAAAATAACACGGACAAAAAAGCAAAAAAAAAAAAACAGATGAAGCTCACAAGGAACAATTAGTAAAATGGTAATCCTAAATTTGACTATTTATATTATGTGAAACTTGACTAGTCTCCCTACTTAAAAGGCAGAGATTGCCCTGGCTGGTGTGGCTCAGCTGGCTGGGTGTCATCCTATAAACCAAGAGGTCATGGGTTTGATTCCCAGTCAGGGCACATGCCTGGGTTGTAGGTTTGGTCCCTAGTCAGGATGCATATGAGAGGCAACCAATCCATGTTTCTCTCCCCCCCTCTCTCTTTCCCTTCCCCTCTCTTGAAAATCAATAACCATGTCATTGGGTGAAGAAAAAAAATAAAAATAAAATTATGAAAGGCAGAGATTGTCAGAATGGATAAAATAGCAAGACACGAGAAATATATTTAAAATATAAAGACACAGGTTCAAAATAAAAGATTAAAAAAAGACATAGTAAATAGACAAGAAACATAAGACTATAATGTATATATTAACATACAAAGTAAACTTTAAGACAAAGTGTATGCATTACTAGATATAAAGAGAGATCTTTCATAAAGATTAAATGGTCATTTTATCACAAGATATGACAATTATAACTATGTATGTACCTAACAACAGAGATTCAAAATATCAGAAGCAAAATTTGACAGAATTAAAAAAATAAACAGACAAGTCCACAATCACAGTTATGAACATTTTAATACCCCTCTCAGGAAATGATAGGTCAACTAGACCAGACATCAGTAAAGACAGGATGTTTTGAACACTACCAGCCACCTTCATCTTACTGACATTTACAGAACATCACATACAACTGAAGAACAAACATTCAAGTGCACAGGGTTATTCCCCAAGAAAAACCATATACTAGATGATAAACCAATTCTCAGTAAGTGTAAAAGGATCAAATTCATAGAAAGTGTATCCTTCAACCACAATGGAATTAAATTAGAAATCAATAACAGAAAGGTATCTGGACAATCCTCAAACATTTAAAAATTAAACAACTTCTAATATAATTTTGGGGTCAAAGAAGTAATCATACAAGAAATGAAAAATATTTCAAACTGAATGATAATGAAAATTCAATATAACAAAATCTGTGGGATGCAGCAAAAACAGTATTTAGAGGAAAATTTAAAGCTTTAAATGCTTATAGTAGGAAAAAAGGTATGAAATTTTGTGACCTCATTTTCAACCTTAAGAAATTAGAAAAAGAATGAAGAAAACCAAAAATAAGTAGAAGTCAGAAAAAGAGTAGAAGTAAAATACAAAACAGATAATAGAGAAAAAACTGATAATCCTCTACCTTAAGAAGGATTGAAGAAAAAGGGAGGAAGGGAAAGAGGAAAGAGAGGGGGGAAGAAGGAAGATAATAAAAGATAAATGAAAGTATAAAAAATAAAAGATAAAGTATTCTTAAAGTTTTTCAGATACTAAAAGGATTACAGGAGACTATTATAAGTAACTTCATAAATAAATTCTATAACTTAGATGAAGACAAATTCCTTTAAAAATACAACTTACCTAAACTGAAACAGAAAACTGAATCGCCCACACCTATTAAAGAATTTTTTTTAATAATGTGCTGGCTTTCTGAATACATTTAAAAGGATAAATAGTCCCTTCAATGCAGAGGAAAAGGACAGACATTGCTCTAGCACAGCGTCAAAGCCCAGGGAACTACAAAGCACACTTGGGTGTTCACTGTGCCACTATTACAGAATTTTAATTTATTATCAGAATCTTGCCACAAAGGAAACTACAAGCTCCGTTTTACTCTTAAATTCTGTCAAACATTTAAGGAAGAAAAATACCTCAATCTTACACAAACTAGAAGAACACTACTTAACTCATTTTATGAGGTCTGCAAAACCTTGATACCAAAACAAAAGACATTACAAGAAAATTATAGACCAATATTACTTATCAACATTGATACAAAATATCTTTAACATAGTGTTATCAATAAACTGAATCCAGCAATATAAAAAATAATAATATATCATGACTAAGCATCTATTCCTCATAATAACCCTCAGCAAATTGGAAATGGATTCCTCAACATAAGGAGCAGTTACAAAAGCCTACAGCTAACATCATGCTTATTACTAAATATTAAAGAGGCAAAACTAATGTACGGTGAATAATACCAGAACAGTAGCAGGTTCCAGAGAGTGTGTGTAGGGAATAATTGGGAAAAGGTATGATGGACTTTTGTAGAATTCTGATAATATTCTATCCCCTAATCAAGGTTTGGGTTACATAGGTGAATGTGTATGTCAAAATTCATCAAATGGCACATTTAAGAATTGGCATTTTACTGTATGAAACTTTTACCTCAAAGAAAAAAACTACTGAACTCTAGTAATGGCCTTTGTACTGAGGTAAATAGTGGTAAAATATACTTATCTCTGTAACTTTCTTTGAAATATGTCAACATACAGATGGATTGATGGATGAACAGAGATTTACAGATGGATGGGTATAAAATAATACGAAATACATAACGGTATTTACCTCGTGGTTTCTAACATGGAGCTCTTAAAACCCCTGTAAACTGGGATACTAGGAGATTATTTTGTTCTAGTATTTAACCTCTGACCCCAGTTCTTGATACAGAACCCCCAAGATCTTTGTAATCTCCTGAGCAGCAGGAGCATCTGACACACAGCTCCTAAACCCCGTGGAATTTCCTGGGTGACGGAAGTGTCCTTTGTTCTAATGAGGCAACTTCTGGCAGATGAGAGCTGGTCACCAGGAGACCATGAATAGAAACTTGGAACTTTCAGCTCCCCCTCCCACCCTAATTCTTTGGAGAGAAGAGAGCAGCTGGAAATGAATTTCTTAACTGATCTTGCCTACATGATGAAGCCTCCATAAATTTCCCCAAAGTATGGGATTTGGAGAGCTTTTCCAGGCTGGTGGACACATTTATTTGCTGGGAGGGTAGCATACCCCATATTCCAGGGGCACAGAAGTTGAATAGAAGTTGTGGGTAACCTGGGGTCTTACTATTTGGCATTTAAATGGGAGGCAGTTTTGTGGAACTGCGCCCTTATCTGTAGGGTCTGTGCTAATGTGGGTTAGTGTCAGAACTGAACTGAACTGCGGATACTCAGTTGGCATCAGAGAACTGCTTAACGGCTTGAAAACCCCTACATCTCGTGTTGGAAGTACTGTGAGTGTGAGTAGAAGAAAAACACATGAGTGTTTTTCCTTTATAGTAAGTATGTGATAAAAACAAATATGTAGAATCTAGGTACTAGGTATACAGATATTTACTGTGCAATTCTTTCAACTTTCCTGTATGTTTGAAAATTTTCACAATTTCATAAATATATTTAAATAAACAGCTTATGCATGAATTTCTGGAATACATCCATTTAAGAACTACCTGTTTTTTTAAATAATATAAAACTATCTCCCTCAAAGTAGTGTTTCTGATAAAAAAATGTAAACTCATGGGTATTTGAGTACTGAGACCTGCAGATCACTGGAAATTTGCTTATTGATGTGTCCACCGGTTAACCTGATTATCTGCCATAGGTCAAGGCCGGCTGGATGAAAATGAAGTATCAGAAATCCAAAAGTTATTAACTTAGGAACGCAGATGATGATCTTCCTTTCAGAAACCTCCTTTCTTCAAATACCATGTGATCTCACCTTTAACAGGAATCTAATCAACAAAACAAACAAATAAGCAAAATATAACCAAAGACACTGAAATAGACAACAGGCTAACAGTGATCAGAGGGGAGAGGGGAGGGAATTTCAGGGGAAAAGGGGAAGGTTTTGCAGGAGCAAGTATAAAGGACACATGGACAAAAACAAGGGGAGGGGTGGAAACGGGAGGGAAGTGGGGAGGGCTGGCGGGAGAGCTAGGATGGGAGTAAAAGACAGAAAAGTGTACTTGAACAACAATTAAAATAAAATAAATAGGTTTCCTTAAACTACAGTAAAAATTGATTTCCTAAAGGGGACAAAATGGCTGCTGTAGGAATGAGAAATAACCATAACAAAAGATTAGTTTTCCCTGAGCTCAGATTGACTAAAACATAAGATAAATGTAAAACAATTGCTTGGTTTCCAAGGAAAACCCAATCTCGTATTTTAAATTTACTACCAAAAATTCCCCAAGAAGACAAAGTGTATGTGAGCAATTCAGAGTAAATGATGGAGCCTGTGGGGAAGGGGGAGTTAAAAATGAATGTCACTGCTGCCCTGGCCAGGTGGCTCAGTTGGTTGGAGCATCATCCTACACACCAAAAGTATTTAGGTTCGATCATCCCTAGTCAGGGCACATACCCAAGTTGTGGGTTCAATACCCAGTCGGAGGATGTGAGATGTCAGCCAATCAATGTTTCTCACATTGATGTCCCTCTCTCTCTCAAAGACAAAATCAATAAACATACCTTTGGGTGAGGATTAAAAAAGAGAGAGAATACTACTTGAAGTAAGACCTAAGCAAGAATAATCCAGTGATGAGCAGTCTCAGGGTTGAAAGAAATTCTCAGCATCAGAATACCCAGAAGGAACTTTATTCTGCGGAGAGAGCCACTATAGACCATAGAAAGAGCTACATATTATAGAAAGAAATCAAATGTAACCAATAATTTCCCTTTCCCTCGAGTTATTCCTTCTGTGATTCCATGCATCCAAAATAAAGGTAGAGTATAATTTACAACAGATCTTTTATTAACTTCTGAATCTGCAGGTTGGAAAATCCTTAAGTAACATTTTTTCTTTTCAAATATTTAACCATTTTGGAGGAAATCTCTTTACAGCTTTATAGGGATATGACTTTCCTATAAAGAGAACATAATTTAATACATGCTTAATAAAGATTCAAGATCATGTTAACTTTATGTTCTCATGAAGCAATTGCTAACACCTACAGAGTGCAATTCTTCCCAACTATATTGTCCTCACCAATTTTGCCTCTCATTTTGTATGTTTTTATCTGTCACCTGCCTTGATGTTGGCTTAAACTTATTATTATTATCAATATTCTGGTCCGTGCCAAACTTTCTTCTCAGTTCTAATGTGTCATAGGCATAGGAATCAGAATTCTATGAAAAATAATGTGCAAGGCATTTGTCTGGGAGGGTTTTAGTAAAGAAGCTTGGAGATCTGTGTTGGGCACTAAGAGTTTCTTCAGCCTACTTCCTGGTTGCCACCAAGGAACACATATTGCTTTTGAGAGGTAAAAAATTATTCCAACTGATTTTTAAAACCAAAAAAATTAAAATGTATATGAGGACATAAAATGTAAATGGTACCTATGAAAAAACTATTGGTTTGTTATTGTATATTTTGTAATTTCTCAAAAGGCACTTAAGCCTTTTTTATGTTGTATCACAGAATATATGTAAGGCTGTCTAATAGATATTATTTCTATTTGTTTAAACAGCAGCTGGCACTTAGGCACATTGGGAAAGTTCACAACATTGAACTGATATGTCATGTGGAGGTCATACACCTCTTGCCAGTAGTTCTTGAGCTTTAATGAGAATAAAAATCACCTGGGGAACTTGTTAAAAATGAAGATTTCCAGGTTTTAACTTTTAGATTTTTATTGGGGGGGAGAGAAAGAGAGAGAATGAATGTGTGTTTTGGGGGTGGAAGTAAAGGCTGCATTTTAAACAAAACATTGCAGGTGACTGATGGAAATGGTTTGTAGATAGCCCTTTGGAAACACTGCCCTCTGCAATCTGTGGGAGGTAATAGCCAGAAGTATAATGATCAGAACTAAGATGAAAAGAAGAAGGAAAGTACAAAACAAGATAGCTCACAGGGAGGATAAATGGCAATGAAAAATACAATATAGAAAAAATTTTTAAAAGAGTCATTTGTAAACTTAAAAAAATAAGTAAGATTTCAAAAAGCCTGGAAAATACGAGCAGGATAAAGAATTCATGAAGGTCACAGAAGTACCTGTGAGGAAAAGGTGTACATTAACTAGCTGGACACAAGTAGGAAACAGCCACCAAGCATGTTAACAATGGCATAGAAAAAAGGGTGCGGGGCTAATGAAAAGACACAGGTCAAGAGATGCTTGGGAAATCCACAAAGTCCAGTTAGCTGCATGTACAGCTACTCCTGAATGTAAGTAGATAGACACTAACAAAAAAACCCCACATATTTCTCAAAATCAAGGGAACAAGTGCTTTATCCAGCAAATAAGGAGCAAAGATTGAGGGTAATAGGAAGATGGTGGTTGATCTGGGTATAAATAAGGTTGGGAATTACAACCTGTTAAAACCTGATTATAGGAGAAACCCAGACCTTGCTAAAGTTAAGTATTGAGGATGCCCCAGTAATCACCTGCTTGTCCACGGATTGTGGTATTGATCTAGGCACAGCATAAGACTTTTTGCACTGTTTCATAAACTGAGGCAGTCTAGACACACAATAAAAGTATGGACACAGAAAGTCCTATCCAGGCCAGCTGAGCGTAGCATAGTTACTTAAATCCTTTTAAAGAATCATTCATCTCCAGGAGAACATGTCAGGTTCTCCCCACAAAGAAAACTGTACCAGAAATACCAGGGAGACTCTTCTTTCTGAGTTCTCTGTCCAATGCTCTCCACCTCATACTCTCTTCTCTCCATTTCCCTGGCCATTGCTACTTCTGTACATTTACCATTTTATAATCAGTTTCCCCCAAGTTCAATGTATCATTAGCTTCTTTCAGCTTTTGACCTCATTTCTCCTCCAAAGTTGAGGTGCTCAGGGCAAAGGGAGCAAGCCAGTCTCAGGAACCCCATCCTCCTGTGTAATGCCACTGCACGCAGCCCACAGGCAGGCATAATCACTGAAGGTGAAATATAATGCTCTTCTTTTGCTCCCTTCGCCCCTCACATTTCCCTGAGAGATAATGGTGAAGAGCTACCTTGTAGGAAAATTGCGTGGAAGCTTTCTGTTTGAGACTTGCCTTGGGCCCAGTTTGCCATACTTTCATTGGAATGACTCTTCTAAAACTACAAATCACTTTCAAGATAACTGTGGGTGGTAACCCCAACTTACCAGCATAACTTGGTTGATTAACATTTCCTCCTTTTTCAATACAATAATGAACAAGATGAGCATCATTGTGCAGAGCAGCCTTATACAGCAGGTTCTCTCCAAAAATGTTTCTCCGGTTAATGACAGAAAGAGATATTTTACTGATCTTCATTTTTTCTGAAATGAGGGAAGGAACAACAACAAAATAATAATCCTTATTTGAAAATCAGGAAGAATACAGGTTACAGGGTGAATCCAGTCAACATTCTGGAATAGAGGTACACTATATATTTATAAAAGAGTATTTTATCCATTGATCCAACCATAGTATCTGCATTTAATAAGGTGAAAAAGACAAATTTTATTGGATTGAAAATATCAGTAGAAGTTATAAATCACCTGAGCAGTTTATGTTGACTGAAACCCCATGAAAGGTGCATATATGAGATTAACAGATTATTTTCTTAAAAATTCTGGTGAAGGACTTCCAGCCAAGATGGAGGAGTAGATAGAAGCACTGTGCCTCCTCCCACAACCAAAATTAAAGACAACAAATATTTATAAACAATAACACAACCAAAACAGAAAATTGAACACGGAAGCCCAACAACCATTCAACCAGACCAGTAAGAGGGGCAGAGTCGGTGGTCAGCAGAGAGGGACCGTGGCAGGAAAAGGCAGGAGCTGCCAGACTGTGAGCGCAGACCATGCCGGCACCCTGTTCACAGACCCCAGATGTGGGGAGGAAACAGGCAGGGCAGTTGGCTGTTGGTGGTGACACATTCGAGCACAGATAAACTAGTCAAGGACTGGCAGTGAGACAGACCGTGCAGCCCAGGGCCCAAGCGACAGGAAATAAAGCCTAAAAACACCACCTGAAAAGGTGCCGGGAGAGACTCCCAGCCTCACACAAGAGGTCGTTGGGGAGACCTGCAAGGTCCCGGAGCGTGCATAGGCCCGCC
>PVKM010025593.1:0-19961 GCA_004027735.1 Carollia perspicillata | reverse complement strand
ATGGCTTGGTGGCATATTTATTATTCATGATTGCTGTAATTGCTGGACAGTGTTCTCCGGATGATCAGAAAGGTCTTTGTGCCTCGCCCTGATTAATCACTGAAGTAATGAAAGGAGATACCAGCAGCGAGGATTCCAACCGCAAATGCTGCAATCACACCTAAAAGGAAGCAAACATGAAACAAGCGGAAATGGAAGGGGCAAAAGAAAGGCTTAACGGATGTTACTCTCTGACATATGGGTGACTGATGGACCTAAACAACGACACACCCACGCAACTACAAATACATACTCAAATACAAATACAAATGCAAATGCACATATGGATATGTCCTAAAATCTGACAAAGTCTTAGAGGAAAATACAGCAGTGAGCTGAAAAAGGCTGATGCAAATGTTAGACTGGTAATCATGTACTTCCACACCTTAACAGAACCTCTAACCACAAAAACAGTGTCTTTGTTACTCATGTGCACACTCACATATATGTAAGGGAAAAACTGACACGCACGGCAGAAGGGTTCTATAAATTTACACTGACATTCAACTATCTCATGCTACTTGGTGTAAACCAAACAAGACAGCTCCAATGTCCAGGGGTCCTCAGTCGTTTCAATGCAACGTCACTCATGCAGCTACTGAAAACTGCAGAAACCAGATTCCACCATTCTAAGAACTAGTAAGTCGAGGTTGGTAATTCATTTTTACCCCCTGATTATTGTTAAGTTACAACAGAATGGACCGGAATATCCCAAACACACACACATATACACTTATGTACAAAGAATTCACATAATTAACAGGTTTATCTAATAAGTGACAAGAAAAACAACTAAAAGTGGCTCTCAGTCAAAAATCCAAATACTTATAAAGCATTTCTCAAAATGGCATTCCATGAAACGATAGCATACATCTTCTTTGACCAGTAAGTTTGAAAGTCTGAAAGTGACTGCCACGTTATCTCGGAGCCTTTGAAAGACTGAGGAGAATTATAAATTTCCACACTGGAATTTGACTTTTTTTCATAGTACATACATCAAAATCTACAATCCTGGGAACACCAGTTTGGGAAACACTGTTCCTACTATACTAATGGCTTCCCAAAACTCAACATGCTTTTCTTCTAAAAACACATAAAATTAGCAGGAAGTGTCATTTTTGCGGGTGCTGGGGATAATGCATTACTTATAAATGTTTCTGTCTCCAGGGCCTGGCACTTTCCACAACATTCAGTAAATACTGGCTTAATCTAGCACTTTCCAGTAAAATAAAATACAGTAATTTTAAAGTAACAAGAAAGCTCAAATGCAAAATACCATTTTCAAGTTATAAAAGAAATAAAATACCTATGTTTTGATGAATTTTCAACACTACTGCAGTTTTAATTGGTTCTTTTGGTCGTTCATCACCCGTGTTGTCCAATGAAGCTTCAGTATTCATAGAGGAACTTACACAAGCTGCAAGAGGATAATAATGATTCTTATTGTGGTTTTGGCAATTAATGATTTCAAGTAATTAGGTACTCATACTAAAGACAGGAAGAGCAAACTGCAGACCATGGGCCAACCTTGGAGCTCACTGGGGGCAGACTTTCCGTGCTCCACAAAGGCTAAAATACTATCTATTTGGCCCCATACAGAAATATTTTCTGAATCTTCATCTAACCTGATATTTGAAATATACAAGCAAAATATGATCATAAATTTGGGCTTAAGACGACTCAGTGTTAAGCAAGGGAAGCACATTAGCTCATTTTACAGATGGACTATGATTCCTGAGAAGTCAGTGCATACATGAGAGTTATGGGCAGCAGACCGCAGATTCAGGTACACGTTTTCTTTCTTCTTGATTATGCTGACAATTTCTGTAGGTCTGCCTAGCTGAATTTATTTAACACTGACTAAAGGGATTTGAACTTAAAACATTCTTAGAGATCACACGGACCAGAGGGCTTCATTTCCGCCTAGTACTAAAGCGCCCGACAAGAATCCCAGCACGTAGGACAGGTGAAAGGGGGAGGGGAAGTACTCCGGTGGGAGAAAAGGGGGAGGGCCCCTGGAGCCACGCCCCTCTTCCTCTCCGGGCTGGCAGCGGACAGCTGCTCTCTGGAACTCTAGGGAACCCTGCGTGAAGGTGACTACTTCATGTCGATCCCTTTATTTACAAACCAGAGAACCACAGTGGGAGACAGTACATACTGCTGTTTGAATTCAAAGTAAAATGGCCTACTGCATGGATCGTCAATGTCCTTAGAGACGCGTGTGCACCCCGAGGCACTAGCACACGCCCCCAAGGATGATACATTAACTTATTGAAATAGATATCCGTGGTACCCAAATCCTTATATTAGGTCACCAATGAACAAAAATACTGACTGAAGCATGAATTACACCTATTTGCCAAAGATGTTTTTTTACTTGAGCACTTGTATACAAAGAGCACAAAAATTGTTTTATCAGTATATGTTATACACTTAATATTGAATTGTTATATGTAAAGATCATGCTCTAGCAGGTCAAGTCCTCTGCACAAATAATTTACTTCATTTAAAAAAAGACATTCTACTGCTCTGTTATTTCCATTTTTATCCGTCCAAATCCTGTGATTTAATACAAATGCAAGATGACTTTACTGAAGCAGAGCATTTTTCAAGAACGAATTAGGCCTTGTCTTGTCATGACAATTTATTTGTGTTTACTTTTGGTAGAAATTGTAGGATTTTAATTCAAATCTCACACACTATGTTATTTTTACCGAAACTTTAATACGTTATCTGAAAATTGAATGCAAGTGATACCTGATTCAATAAGAAATTAGATCTTAACTATTCCTTTAAACTGGTAATTTAACTTCAGACAAATCCCAAAATAATCAGTAAGAAAACAAGTTTCCTGAGCGATTCAAAGGGCCATCATGAATACATGCTACGTTGTCAATGTGTTTCCTTTTACTCCAAGCTGTCGATAGGTGGGCAGGACTATTTAGGAGTTTAAAACTACAGGTTAGGACTCGAACTCTATTGGTTAGTTGTCTTCTTCCTCATCTCTGAATCCTAAGTTAATGAGGTTTAAAAAAAGACATTCTACTGCTCTGTTATTTCCATTTTTATCCGTCCAAATCCTGTGATTTAATACAAATGCAAGATGACTTTACTGAAGCAGAGCATTTTTCAAGAACGAATTAGGCCTTGTCTTGTCATTCCCTTGTCGATCCCTTTATTTACAAACCAGAGAACCACAAACAAACCAGAGAACCACAGTCAGTGATTTAGCTATAAAAATACAACTTCGGTATTACTTTTTTCTTTAGAATTAAATTATCAATGTTTAACCAAAGAGCAACAACTAATTTCAGTTCAAATATCAAGGCCGAAATGGCAAAATGAGTTTCATCAGATTTTAAAGGTGTGTCTCCAAAATTTTAGCTGATACTGCGGATGCGTACATCTGCATTATTAAGTTAGAATCTACTAGGAGATGACTAATGCACCGAAGAAACTTTAAAGCCATAGTTACCCCTCACCTTAAGTGAGTCATTTTGACAAACAAATTGTTCTTCATCCCTTAAGTCACTTAAAAGCATGTTATTTTACAATACTTACCTGGCAAAATATGTATTTTAAACATAGCAACTACTTGGCAACTATATTACAGGACAGAAGTTATTAAGTAATAATCAAGCAAAGAATAGCACTGAATACTTAGAAAATAAAGCCAGATACTTAAACATTTAATGCTGACTGTACAGTAATTCAATTTTCAAATTTAAATATTTGAACTCTACTTTTTCTGGTTTATTTTATATGAAAAGACTAATTCCAAATATTTACAAAAATCTATGTATACTATAAAATATCACTTTCATGGTTTAATATTCATGTTTTTTATTACAATTCAGGAGTCATTATTTTAAAGCCAATAATGCTAGCTGGTATCACGCTGCATTAATGTACCTTTTTCTGGTTAGACAGTATCTTCCCTAACAATTTTCCTGAACGCTCACATCAACCCCAGGAGAATCTGGGCTTCAGAAGGACCTTGTTTAAGGCTAGACTGCTGTTAAGTGGCAGGCCTGGACGCAGCTAACATACTGTCTTGGTAAAATGAAGCATCTCCTATTTTTGAGTAAATTAATAAATGAACAAATGAGTGCGTGACTAAGTGAATCGGATTCTAAACCAATAGGATGTTTATGTAAAAGCAGTTAATTTTCCTATTAAAATGTTTGTTTTTACCTTATCCTGCAGCTTGGGAATGTGTCACTTCGTTATTAAAACTATACTAATTACTAAACCATTTCTCCTAACTGAACAAATATTTGATAAAGCACAACTAAATATAATTCTAGAAAAGTCATACTCTTGGCCATAATACACCTGGTGCCACTGTTCATTTCGTAAAAGGCCTAGGGTTACTTTTACTGTGTTCACCCTTCAGCAGGAACTCAAATGTTACCTGCTCTGAGAAGCTTCCTTGAATTCCTTATAAATATATTCCCTGTGCCAAGTGTTCTGATAATTCACTCTTCCTCTATTATAGAACTCATCATCTTGTTTTGGAATAACCCATTTCTCTGCATTTCCCACAATACTATGAGCTTCTAGAGAGCCAGAACTATATATCTGATCTCTAGACCCCTAATGCCTAATGCATAATAGGCAATCAACAAACAGTAGTCAATCACTCAGCAGAGATACATTAAGTTTCATAAGTAGAATCCTAAAAGAATCATACCTATTTTATTGAAGTAGTATCTTCAACACATCGTATGACACCAGAAAAATATATAATACTATCTAGAAACTATGAGTTTGATATGGCATGTACAGGGCGGGGGAAAAGCAGGTTCACCGTATTTGTATGGAAAATAATAAGTAACACAAGAATGAACTCTGCGTCTCACATGCTCACAGCTGTAGGCCTCCTTTTGCCCCACCGTGTAATGTACGTAAGTGTACACACCCAGACTTGCCGAATTGCTGCTCTGTTTCCTTTGTCCTTATAATATTAAACTCTTCCTACTCAGTTAATGCATCTCTATAAACAAAATACTTCCAAAATAAACAAAAATAGACAGGAAATAATTTTAAAATACAGTGCAAAACATACAACAAAGTGCTAATGTTAAAAACTTATAAAAGTAAAAGCCTACAAAAAAGATACATGGGTTAATATTGATGACATCTAAGATTTTAAAAATTTGTTTTAAAATACTTCATAGCCACTAGTAAATGCTAACATTTAATAAGGCAATGATAAAGCTGCATGAAGGAAAGCTGAGAAACAGGACATTTACTGTATATGAATAATAAAAATAGTTCATCAGGAAACAGCATTTAAATTTGATAATAGATGAGAAGTATATTAACTTGATGCTAGAAATAAGTCTTTTAATTATTTGTAAAAATATTTCAAGGAATTCAAACGATCATTAAAACCACGGCACTTTTAATACTCTTGGGATTATACTTTATATATTATAGTAGCATTATGTTACAGAGCATCAATTTATACAAAACATGTGCTTTCCATTAAAGTGAAATATAAAAGGAGAGGACTAATGAGGACTAATGAAGAATTTAAAAATGGAAAGAATTTACCGAAATTTAAAAACTTTGTTATTATAGAATATAGGTTATTGATGACCAAAAGTCAAATATTTTTTCTGATTAAATTATTAACCAAATCATAGGAGACCTTAAGCTTCTGGTCACCAACCTTGACTAAATTCTTAGTTACTCTTAGGAACTCACTACATGCTCTGCATAAGCAATAATGCACACGCATTCTCTCTTTCAAATCAGATCACGGGTGTCTTGAGGACAGCAATCTGGTCACTAATTCGTATCTATCACATTGCCTTGAACACAGAGATGCTTAACAAATATTTGATGAATAGATATATTAAATGCTGTAAACTAGAACAAATATTTCTGGGGCAATGCTTTAAATGTTCTTCACCTCTAACAGGCTCTGAACTACTGAGCCACAGAGCTGTGACTATTACGTCCTTTTAAAATCTTCATTGTGTTCAGTGTGGTACACTACACAGCCTTAAAAACTTTGTGTGGCTAGGCACCAGCTTCCAACTGTTCACACATAAAGTAAGGATCTCTCGGTCGGTTGGTAACGATGTTTAGTTTATGAATACTATCATGTTTTAGGCAGGGAGCTCAGGGAAATAAACATTTCAGGTGCTTGCTTTAAAAAATCTTACAGTCTCATGAAAAATTATACTGACGTAATCAAGGTGAAATTAAACCAGGATAAAGTAACATCATTCATTTAAGTTTTTTAAAAAAATTTAAATGACAGAATTAAGAGGGCCAGGCTAAAATACGTGTCCCAGTCACAGACAGTGACAATCTTCAAGTCTGTACTGGTCAGGTCCCACAGAAAGGCAACAAGACAAAACAGACAGAGAGAAAGCACAGACTCCAGAACCAAACCTAAGTTTAAGTTTAAGCTTAAGCTTCACTATTCACTAGCTTTGTAACCTGGCAAAGTTACTTGACTTTTCTGAACCTCAAGTCTCTCGTTTTCAAACACAGCTAATGATATCTACATCACAGGGCTCTTACAAGGAGTAAATGACTGTGTATTTGCAGTGTCTGACACGCAGTAGCTTCTACACAGACAGCTAATATTGTTATGAGAGTATTAGGTTAAATTCAGGGTAACATATCGCAAGAAAGGCAAATCAGAGTATATTTAAAGAAGTAGCTTTTAATCTTTCTTAAGTCACCAACCCTTTGAAAGCCACAGATCTCTTCCCCAGAAAAAACTATACGATTACTTTCCAGCGATTTGTGGATCTCCCGAAAACCATCCATAACCCCAACGGTTCTAGACACCTCAGTTAAAAATTCATAATCCAGAGGAAGGTAACCGAAGTGGTGAGAAAAAGTGAGGCCTGGAAACCGTAATAAAGAGAACAGTTGAAGGGAGGTGGGAACGCCCGGCTCTGAAACATTCGGAGAGGGACAGCTGCCCTCGAATTTAAAGCCTGGTCCCCAGAGGAAGGATTTATGTTTCGTTGCTCCAGATTTCTGTCTCAACAAAGTGTAAGCTGCAGGAAGGCAGACTGGTATTTAGAATAAGGAAGAATAGGCTGTGCATGCCCATCTGCTAGGAATATAGACTTCAGTATTATAAAACAGAGGATGAACTAGGTCAATGCTAATGACCACACATAAGATTCATTCAGATTAGCAACAACAGGATGGGTCAATTACTGGTAGGCATCAGTGAAAGAAGTAAACAAAACGAACAAAATCCCTGCCCTCGTGATTCTAAGTTTGGTCCGCAAAGACATCACAGTCGCTAGTGTGGCAAAATATATTTTGAAAAGTAGCAAACATTTTTACCAGTCTACTTTCAAAATCTCTACCAATTAGGCGATATGATATAGCTCTACCTTTAAAAATATTAGTTTTCAAAAAACTGAAACACAGCTGCTGCTTTTTTTCCTCTTTAAAACAAACTTACTATTCCACACCATGATTAATACTAACCTGGAGCTATTAAAAAACCAGAGGGAAAAACCAACCAACCAACCAACCAACCCACTAACCTGGTTAGTGGGGGTGGTCTCCCACTAACCCGAGGCTTTCCTGACTGATTGCTAATCCACCAAATACCTACCTGACTCACCATATTAACAAGAAAACTGTATCACACACTCTGCTCTTGTGGGGGGTGGGAATCAGTTACACAGCAGAGAATAACTAAGGAATCAGAATTTAAAAAGGGCTTAAAAATTGCTATATTCAAATTTCATAAATATCCATATTTATAAGTCACCTAAAGACTTTCTATTATGATACCAGAAATTTCAAGATTGGTAAATGGCTACGTACCCAATATTCACTAATATTTGCAAATACTTTTACCACATATTTTAAAATGTTTCAGGAAGCCTGTCATCCATGTACACGTTTATTTACAGAGATCTTTTCATAGCCTGCTCTCGCTAGAAACAAAAACAAACCATGAAGCAAAGCAAAATAAAACAAAACCAAAAAAACGGCGTTCCAAAACGTAAGGGCCAACGTGAAAATGATGGCTATGGGAAGAAAACAGGTCACGTAATTCAGATAGCATGGTAAATCTATGCCCTACAAAAATAATACTGACCTACTTTTTGGAGCTCTCCATTTCACCTTAGCATCCAAATTATATAAAGGGAGTAGGAAAATAGTATGGACAAGATGTTTAATAAAGTATTTTTAAAAGCTCTGTAAAGATGTTTAACCAAATGATTAATCAAAATAATGAGTTTTGAGAAAATTTCTTTTAAAAGAAATATCTTAAAACCATTATTTCCACCTACTTATGGCTACAGTTGTTTTATACAGATCTACTTGCTAGGCTTAGAAAATCGTGACGTACAGTAAATGTTGGCACAATTTTCCAGGCGAACACTGACTGCATGTTTATGTATGAAAAAATTACACACATTTTCAAAACCTTGGAAGTACCAAACATAACCAGCTCTAAGGAAATCTAAAAATGTGTTATTTAACTAGATGTCCCATAGGTCATTTTAGCAGCAGTCCAATCAGGTTCTTAAATAACATCACATAATTACCTGTGTTTACTTCCTCTGCAATTTCCAAGTCTTCTATTTGAATCCTATGATCTAACATCTCTATAAAATGGTCCCTGATTTCTTCAGCTGACTCATCACCAAATTTATAATCACATAACATTACTGCGGATCCCGGAATGGGGGCAAAAACTCGGTGAGGGAGGATGTGAAACTCCTTTTCAGAATCTGAAAGGAGAAGAAACAGCACCGATAGTTAGACAGGTCTGTCATGGACACCAGTGATATACATTTTTTAAGTATATGAAAGCATCATATATTAACAGAAATAAAACCTAAAACTTATTTTCATTTTCTAACTGATCGGGCACAAGACTGCTCTTACTGACTCCGCCTGCCCCTCATCACACCTGGTCTCCACAGGAACCTAAATTATACTCCCACAAAATATGAACTTATCACTACCTTCAAGAAGAGGATGTTGTTGATTACATAATCCTGTATTATCCACCCTCCTGTGAAAGAATACCCAGGAGACGATTTTGTTCCTGGTCTCAGGAATTGCTATTTTTGTTTTACAAGTAACTTTACAAGTACTAAATTTTATAAACCATTTTCCCCTCTTCATGAAAGTTCAGCGCCAAATTAGTAGCCAATCTGTATCGAGTGTATAGAACATGATAGCATGCATTTTTGTACACGTATAAAATAATCTTATTGCTGACTTCATCTTACGAGATGCCCCCCATGTCAAACATACGTAGGACATCAATATATATTTCGTATACTAACCTCACTACCAATTCCATCTTGCTTTCTTTTCATTTTCCCTTTGCCTCATTCTTATTACTAGTATTTATTATCCTGATCATTAATCTTAAGTTCTTAGTTACTCTTAGGAACTTACTACATGCTCTCCATAATTAATAAGGCATACACATTCTATCTTTCAAATCAGATTATAGGTTTCTTGAGCACAGGAATCTGGTCATTGACTTGTATCTATCACATTGCCTTGAACTGAGCAAATATTTAATGAATATCTAATACACAGACATACTCAATGCTGTAAACTAGAATTAATATTCTGGGGCAACATTAGCACCACATATTGTCATCAACAGCATTAAGTAATTTTTAGAAAAAACAATCTGGACCTAAATAAATAATGAACAACTATGTTTCATTCTTCTTTGAATACTCACAAAGTAAAATACATTTGCCCCAATTGCTAACATCGTCATGGGTCCACATAAACAGTTTTGTTTGGTTCAACACCAGGTTCCAATGAACTGGCAACAAAGAGCAAGACCTTGTGGAAAGAATGACCTCTTCCAGCAATGTGTGCGATTTACAAAGCTATCAATATACAGGCCACATGGAAGTAGGCTCCCTTTGACAGTAACCTGCATTTCCTTGCGAAGAAATGAGTGGTAGCTTTATAGAACGACAAACAGAAGATGAAGGACGTCTTAAGTGTCAGGGGAAATGCAATGACTGGAATTACATGTCCCTGCCCTATTCTGCTTATTATCTTGTTTTCCTAAGAGAATTAGAATTTTACTCTTTGACTAGACTGCCATCTAGCTGTAGAACTATAGTACTGCAGTTGGCACTGTAGCACGTAAATTGTTCACACACTGAGATCAGGAATACATTATTTTACTTGGGGCCACAGTTTCTTTACACAGGTTAAGTTCAAAATTTTAATGATGGCTATAATATGTATGTTCAATTGGCATTCAAAACTTAGAAACTATTTCAAACTGCAAACCCTCTAGCTTTGCCTAAAAAAGAGATAAATATGCTTGCTATAAAATCAAGTTACAGTATTGGTTGCAATGAATTTAAATTACTCATTAAAAAAGAAAAAGCACATAAATTTTCAAATTAAAAAGTTAAATTAGCCATATAGTATCCAAATAAGACCAAGTTTTCTACTTGGTCTAAAGTTTAAAATGGGGAAGGGGAACCTTTTAAAAGACATATCTTAAAAACTATTCTAAAAAAAAGTCCTTTAGGAATATTCCCACAGCAGAGTAAATAGTTCAACATTACCTGAGTAAGTTCCAAACATAAAAAAATTTAAATTTAAGCCAATATGATAAGAACTGGGTATCTACTGATTAACAGAATCCTAAGTCATACTCAAGTATTACAGCAATTTTTGTAAAATAGGTGATAGCTGAGTTGACTCTTTATTTTTTTTTAATTTTTATTTTAATTGTTGTTCAAGTACAGCTTTCTGTCTTTTACTCCCATCCCAGTCCACCCCCCGCAGTGCTCCCCACCTCCCTCCCATTTCCACCCCCCTTAGTTTCTGTCCATGTGTCCTTTATATTTGTTCCTGTGACCCCTTCCCCTTTTCCCCTGAAACTCCCTCCCCTGTCCCTTCTGGTTACTGTTAGCCTGTTTTCTATTTCAATGTCTTTGGTAATATTTTGCTTGCTTGTTTGTTTTGTTGCTTAGGTTCCTGTTAAAGGTGAGATCATATGGTATTTGTCTTTTACCACCTGGCTTATTTCACTTAGCATAATGCTTTCCAGTTCCATCCATGCTGTTGCATAGGGTAGGAGCTCCTCCTTTCTTTCTGTTGCATATGGATCAAAAACCTATGGTACATTGACTCTTAAAAGATAAGTAGCCCTCTGCGGGAAGGGACGAGAAGGGCCGTCCAGAGAGTAGAACCCTGACCACAGGCAAAGAAAGAGGCTGCAGCTGCTCAGAAAGTGAGGACCCAGCACCAGGAGAGCTGTACCGTACACACAGTCAAGGAGCAAAAAGAAGCCGCAGTGAGATGAGGCTGTCGGGCTGAGTGGGTGGCTCACGGACCAGGTCTCACACAAATGTCTCGATCCAACTGCTACACTTACGATTCAAATTCATTCCTCAGCAAAACTATACTCGGCAAAAACTATACATTTCACTACTAGTGGACAGAAGTTCAGGGTTATTTGTGAAGTACAAGGGCAAATGTTAAACCTGGCAATTCCAGTAATCTTTCAAACTACGAATACAAAAAAGATGATTCGCCTACCAAACCTAATATGCCATCTATCAGTAGTACTAAAAGAAGTCAGTTTTACAGAGGAGCTATGTTTTCTTCTATAAATATAATAAATATTCCCTTAACAAGCTAATATATATGTTTCAATTATGTGTATATTCAACTGTGAATTCTAATCTACACACATCTGAATGGTGGCAAGGTGAAGATGAATGTGTAAATTTAAAAAGCATACAATATTCTAATTTTCTGTTTGAATAAAATAATTGTTTTTAATATAAATTACAGAAACACTATAAATTGTTTATGTTTCAAAAAATATAATAGTTATGATAGGTTATAACATGATGACCCAGACTTTTTAAAATCTAACAAAGTCTGTTGAGTAATAGATAAGAAGTATATAAAATAGTACACAGAAAATTTGGTAGGGATAAGATATCAACTGCGTATATACCACACATGAATACCTATTACAGCATCTGTTATATAATACTAAATACAAATAAAATTTTTGATTACAAATTACCTAAGAAACCTAATATATACTAATTTTTAAAATTAGGTTTAAAATGTTACCAACGGTTTTGCAGTCTGGCAGAAATTCATGCAGAATTTTTTAAAAACCTTCCCAGAAATTGTTAAATGTTGACAGATTTGCTATTTTAAGATGTTCAGAAACCTTTTTTGGTGCAACTCACAATTTTTCGTTCAATAAGAAAAGTAAAATATGACATATTATTGTTAAAGACAGATACAGGCACTTATAAAAGATGACATATATCTTGACAGCCTATCAATTGAACACATGCAAAAAAAGTACTTAATTTTATACTCATAACTTTTTTTTCTGGAATCTCATTCAAAAGCAGATCCTCAAATAGTATTTCACAACGATCAGCAACTGTATTCAATATGTCTCTCTTCACTGCCTATGGAAAAACAAAACAAAACAAATTACAAACAAGAAACAAAGTCTGTTACTTTCAATTTGCATTATTTTACTACCAAAATCCCTCACATAACTGGTTTCCCTGTATAATCATGTCCATTAAAATGACTGATACATTATTCTTTTTTAAATGTCCACTTACTTAGCATGCTTAACAGTTTAAAAGCAAACCTGCCTACCTCATCTAAATAACTTAAAACCAAATAAGGGAAATTTTGCATCTGAACAAATAATGCTAATGTTCCAAATTAGGAAATGTGTAACTATGAAAAAAATGCCAATTATCCTTTTTAAAATTTCTGAATTATAGAGACAATGAACACTACCTAACAATTCTTCCAATGGATGCTTTTCCTATTCTTTAAAAAGTTCGATTTCCCTTAGAAGAAATGATTTCCAATGTACTAATAACTCACAGATAATTCACAACTGTGGAGCACTTAATAAGTTTGTATAACCATTTCTTTAAAAAAAGCCACAAAACAGAGACTCTACATATGAAAATCTTGTGACCAATTACGTGGTATAATGTACTGCCCAACCGATTGGACCTTTATTAAGTGAAATTAGTAATTATGAAATCTGAGAGTGGGGAAAGTAAAATTCTAGCATTTCTGCGTGATGACGTGACCGGGCTTCCGTTTTCCACGTGTAGTCACGCCCGCAGTACCTGCACGGCCTCTTTAACCTTGGCCTTGTTGCTCTGAATGTAAGCTCTGCATCTCACGGCGCCCTTCAGGTTCACGGAGCCACTGCAGATCTGGACAGTGGCCGTGGATCTGGGGTCTGAACTCAAACGCTGAAAGACAGAAACCACTTTGAGTTCTAATAGCCAGTACTATACTACTACCCATATAAACTACATTACTAATACATGAAATATTTGAACATTATAGAAGCCATTTCATAAGAAGAAATTTTTGACTGAATCATGTATCTGAAAACATTCTCTGCAATTTATTATTAAAAGGCCTTCATATTTCTCTTTGTAAGTTATATATTATTTTCTGAGAATTCTGAAGATAGTGTGAAATTAAACACAACTACATCTAAATTTTTTCTTACTGATCCGGAACACCAATATTCAGTCATCACAGTCACTAAAATATATATACTTTGCAGAGGACTCAGGTAAGCATTATTACCATGAAGCGATGTATGAAGAAGACACGATCTAACCGGAGTTCCATGGCATGCAATGGAAGACGTGCACCGCACACAAAGCACGATATGATAAATGTGGCAAAATCGTGAGCAACGCGTAGACGCTCATTTATTCTACACGTTCGACTCCCACCTTTCACAAACGGAAGTAATGCTACACGCTCCGCAGCAGGAAAAAAGCATGTCACCTATGCCTGTCACCAGAAATGGTGTCAGTGGTCACAAGCAGTGATCTTCATCTCAGAGTCTCAATCACCTTTGTCTAAACAGTGCTGGCTCATGCTGGGTGCTGAGATGTGTCACAGACGTTTTAACCTTATCAGTTTAACAAGCGCCAAAACGAGGAGAGCCCGGAAACATGGGCAGCACTACCAGTGGTGTATGAAATCACAACGCAAGTAAGAACGATGTTTAAAAATCCCACACAATGGACACATAAAATATATTCTAAGTACACCTGGAATACATCATGCAACAATAAGGTCAATTCTGAAGAACGAAAACAAATCATGCGAATTATGAACAGTGCTAACTGTGCGTGTGCAATAAAGAATGATCAGGAATTGATAAGAAAAAATGGTGATGAAATCAAATGGCTTCAATATTTTAGCTACTGAAAAAGCATTAATAGTCAATGTCTAATGTAATTCAAGCAAAAGCTAGGGTTTTTTTTAAAGAATTTAAATGTAACACAGTAACGGTCTTGGTGGTAAAAAATCTGTAACAGACCAAATAGTTCGAAACGTCCCAGGTTCATTCAAAAATGCCCACAAGCCAAGCAGCAGGGGGACAACGCGGACACACATCGGGAATAAGCTTCCAGTGATACTTGTAGACATCACTGAGCCATCAGCAAGGTGGGGGTGCGGGAGGAGGAATGGGCTTCCCTCATCCACTGCGCAGAGCTTTACTGTAAACGAAACTACACTATTTTGGCAGATAATACCCTATTTACACATCCAATGTCTACCTTTAATACATATCTTATAGTATGTAACACACTGATCACATATAAACCACATATGTATAAATTAGTGCATTGTTTTCCAAACTAAATGAGACTATACATACAGGAACGAACACACACACACACACACACACACACACACACACACACACACACACACCAAGAAGAGTTTTAAAAAGATATGGAAATCAGCTCACTCCTTTTAGGTGGAAAAGTATCTGAGTTCTACAAATATAAACTCCTCTTGGTTTCTTTGGACTTAGGAACAAACTGGCTTACGAAAAGGCTTTGGGAACCTAACTTATTCATAAATGGAGGGACTTCTGCAATACTGACATGGTATTTTGGAAAAGGAAAGATCCCTCTGGTTACAGTGGCCAAACGGAACTTTACAGAAGTGGCAGCATTTTGGTGACATCTCACTGTCCAGAGAGGAACTCTGACAGTCTGGACGACGGAAAAGATGGCACCAGCAAGACACCTGGTTCAGGACATACACAGGGTTTTAAGGAACACAAAGCTTATCCTAGAAGAGTAGATCAGAAAATAATGAAAAGACATGTTAAGGCTATGAAAAGCCTTGAATCAGACTTTTCTAACTAGTCAATATAGAGCAATCAAGGAATTTTAAGCAAGGAGAATAACAATCAGTGTCCGATCCTTGCACACACTGAAGTATTTTCTGAAAAAAAAAAAAAAAAGTAAATGAACAAGTGAATAAATGAGATTCAAAAAAGCGAATCTGTATGTCCAATTATACTAAAAAAAAAATCAGGATTTTCAGAAACACAGTCACTTTGGACCAAAATGAACAGATGGAGAGAGACCATTTCAGAGTTACTTGAGGTAATACAGGTAAAATAACAATTTTGTGAGGCTAATGGCAGTGGGACGGACCATAAGAGAAATAAAAGATGGAATTAACACCACAAAGAAAGAATCAACAAGACTTGATAGAGGCTGAATGGGAGGAAAGGGGCATCGAGTATTTATTGACTACTTATTATGTATTCATTTTAAAGTTTCCAGCTGACTGGCCATGGAATGATGAATAAGAACATACTACACTATGTAATATTAAATATCATTACAACAAATTATCTCCTATGATAATTTATGATATTGACTTCTTCTACTCTCTCAATATTTCCACTCTATATCCTATCTTCCAAATGTAATTGTATCGCTAAAGTAATTTTAACTGAATTGTTTGATAAACCAAGAGGTCACATAAGCATAACCAGTAAAAACATTTAGGTAAAGGAATAACCTTCAAACAAAGGACACTTCTAAAATAAAATTTAAAAAAAGAAGGAAAACAAAAGGTTAAAAATGCTGTTAAAGTACTGAGAGGAGACATTAAGAACTAATGGTGACTGGCATAAATCCAGTGACAAGTTAGTAATGTTCTACTGCTAAACACAGAGACTGGAAGGAAGCAATGAAAACATTCTCCTAAGTCTATTTTATTCAGTCAAAAAAACACACAAGTCCTAAGACTACTTTCAGGGATGATTTCCATGGTTTGTTACTAAAAAATATGCAAGTCCTAGCAATATTTTTGTTTCAATATTTCCAGCATAATACTGAAATTAAACGTTTTCTAAAAACATGGATGTACGTTATACCCTGCCTGCTTTCAAGGAAAATTCCAAGCAGGATTAAAATCAAAAGCATGCACACTCTTAGGAATAATTAGCAGCTGTAACTTCTTATTCTTCAAGATGCCCAACTGTCAATTTCTGAAAAGAAGAGATGTGTAACTCAAAACGGCCATAAAAAATTAAAAATTGCTGATAATGTGTGATTTGTATCAAATCAGAAGAGGTGTAAATCTACTTCATATTAAGTAAATGACAACTCCTGGCATATCTGGGCACATATATTCTACCTTTAAGTTGCTAAGAATTACATCTGTGCTCATAAAACACACAACCCCAAATACTGCACACACACACACGTACATGTATACGTGTGTGCGTTTATGTGTATTTACACTTAAATGGCATCTACTTTATGTCTGAAGTTTAGTAGTCGTGAGCTGAAAGACCCATATAGGTTTTATTAAAATTGTGTTTCTTAGGAGTAACTTTCCTAGAATGGGACATTTTGTAGTCTCTTATGTCTCTAAAATTTTTGACTCTCTAATTAGAAACATAAAAACAGAAACAATTTCATGAAGGTTGTTATTGGAAATAACGTATTTTAGATAAGCAGGATTTTTAAATATTTACCAACTGTGTTAGTACTCGGACATCAAAAGAATGACCGATTGCTTGGGCATTTCCTCTAGAAGATTTTTTCTGGAAAAAAAAAGTTAAAAGAACTAGATTATTGAGATCAGAGTGGAACATAAAAGATGACTTAGGAACTATCCTACACACTCTAAATAACCTAGAGGAAAAGACCCTTACTTGTTTTATTGTAGCTTTTTCTACAGACATGTTGTTATTTTGTGTACTCTATAACAATCAATATGTACCGGTAAAAACCATTAACGTCCTGCTTTTATTCCTCTAGAGCAAGGACTGGCAAACTGTGGTCGAGGGGTCAAATCCGGACTCCACCGGGCTTTATAAATGAAGTCTTGCTGGCACACGACCAAGACCGTTCACGTCCGTGTTCTCTGTGGCTGCTTTCACGCTGCAGCGTTGGGGCTGAACAGCCCGACAGACACCAAATGGCCACAAAGGCTAAAATGTTTACCATTTGGTTTTCTCCATAAAGTTCACTGACCCCTGCTCTGAAGAGAGAGGTCACCAAAGTTTCTCCTCCAATTACAGCTATTTAGGAAGCCCACAGAGACCCCTCTTTAGAATGGAGAACCTTAGTCTTCAGACTGCTATCTGGGCAGGATTCCAATTATTTCAGAAATTATCCCCCGTCATTTTCTGAGGGAGACATCTGCCCTTTGCTTTAAAAGATCTCAGAAATAAGAGGTAGGTGAACACTGTTTTCATGAAGAAAAGGACTAAAGGGCTAAGAACGGTCATCTTTTATTTTGCCTTAACACAAATCATCTCATAAAACGATGGCCTCTTAACTCACCTGTCCCTCTAGTAGGTCGCAGTCTTCAGCCTTAACTTGTCCATTAATCAAATAAACCCCATCTTCTATCTGCTTGGCCCAGCGTGCAAGTCCGTTCTTAAGAGAAACACAACACGGCAGCTTTCAGACATGATGCTGTCTGAAATGAACTCCCCAGAGTCAACCTTTTCCACCTAAGACACTGAAGTGGTGAAAATCTCTAAGTATCAGTGATGCGGCAGGTGAACTCAGTCTCACACACAACGAAAAATGTGTAGCCCCACATTTCGGCACCCTATTCACATTTAATAATAGTGTTTCTAATCTTTATCCCAAACTACCACTCATATCCCAGACTTAGGAGGCTTGGTAACTGCATGGCCACAGTCAAATACACTCAGGAATTCCCATTCTCTTTTAAAAATGTGAGAAAAGAGAAAGAGGCTGAGATATTAGAAGTGGTACTAGAAGAAAAAAGCAGCGACCTCCATTTGCCTCCTTCATTGGAAATGAGATGGGAACAAAAGAATGATACAGAAATTTTTAAAAGGACTGAAAGGGAGAAAAAAAATCCATGAAGACCAAGAGAAAGCAAAAAGATCAAACAGCATATATTCTTACATAACTGTATGTTACAATGTACATAATTATACTAATTAACAAATATTTATGGAGCACCTATTACGCTAAATAGGAGTATGCCAGTATTATGACACTGTCATCTGGGTAATCCGTTAGTTACCCCAAACAGTATCATCATAATTAGAATGCAACTTCTGAGGATTATAAAATGAACGGCAGATGACCAGAACGAAAGCAGTTTATCTATTCAGCAATCACTCCAGAAGATGCGTTTTACCCTGGTACCTTTGTATTTTTCTCCAGAGTATAGCTGGCAGAGGTAGCAGACAGTGGGATGTGAATATTGACATGAACTGTACACTCTAAAGAGTGCCACGAGGCCGACAGTCCATTCTGATACTTCCAGTCTGCTGGCTTTGCTGAACTCTTCAGCAGCGAGGAAGAAGGGAAAACATGAAACATGTTAGGGCATAATATGTACGACTCAGTAACTCACACAACATGCAGCTAACCAATTTGGCCACGTTCTTTCATTAAAGGTCAATAGGTTAGAATTAAACAAAAATAAACCATGCGTTTAAGTTCAGTCATCTTCAGACTACTGCACGCGGCTGCCCCCCAGCGGCTGGCTGGAAAAGGATCGGCCAGGCCGCGCTCAGAATTCTGACAAGGCCTCTGGCGCTCTAGCTCCGGGCTGCAGCTGCGACAATGCCAGCTCCGAAGCTGCTGACATGGAGCAAATAATCACCGAGTGACAACCTGCGCCGGGCATTCTCCTGCCTGTCCCATCCTCGCTAAAAGAACTCTACGCAGTTACTTTATCACACTGCTTTCAAACGTCTTAGTGAAATGTCACTACGGATTCTGCTGCGTACGAGTAAGTGGCTTAGCAGGCATTGTAGCTACAAAAACACACATCCTTTTACTACCAGCCTCTCAAATATAATAACATAAACAAGGTAGGGGAGCCTAATAAAAACATGTTAACAACTAAAAAAAACTAAAGTTTCTTTGTAATAAAATTAATACTTAAAACTTAAAAAACTGGTGGCTGAGGACATCAGTAGGAGAGGATAGCATTGAAAATGATAAAACTACATAAAGAATTGAATTTTATTTTTAAAATAGTTTGAAACACAGAAAAATCTTTAAAGAGCAATTTTTCTTACCTTTGGATCATGGATGTCATAAGTTCGACAAAATATTCTTTAATAATTAAGGATACAAATAACCCAAAAGAGAATTAATTCTTCCTCATCAAAAGAAAATAAACCATCCAAAAATAAAAATAAAATAAAGTGTAAGTATCCAAGAGTTTTTATAAAATCATACCACTTTACACACTTAAAGACATATATATACATACCTATATGTACATGTGTTTGTACAAATATACACACGTGTAGAAATTGCTCTGACTATAGTTGTGGTGCTTTAAACTATTTCCTACTACTTGTAAACGCTTGTAAATCACAATGAATAGAATTAAAACACTTGCAAAATTCTCCTCAAATACACGCTCTGTATAACAAATAGGAGTGCTGTTTTGGAAGAGTCAAGCCTGAGATTTTCGGTGGTTTAAGGGGCCTGTACATGAAATGTTTTAGCTAACTATCCACAGAAGTTCGAAGCCCAGCTTCTGCAGGAAAACTCCCGTTCTGAGTTTTGTCTTTTGCCAGTCCTAGCTTACTGGGCCCCACACTGCTGCACCCACGT
>PVKM010025592.1:0-19852 GCA_004027735.1 Carollia perspicillata | reverse complement strand
CGTGAGCAAGCAGGGCTGATACAAAGACAGGTCATCAGATGCTCTGCCTTCCCCACCACCAAATCCTGTTTCCCCGGGCGTGGCCCAGCCGCTGCTGATCCAGCTGCAGGTGGCTATTCTCTTTGGTGTCTGCTCCCTCTCTTTTTCTTCCAGGCCCTATCAAGCCAGCTTCAAGTCGGAAACAGCACTCTACCTCAGCTACCATCCTGGGAGGCTCTCCTGAATTACCTGGCTAACCCCTGCTTTTCCCGTCTGTGAAACCCATAACCAGCAATGTTGCTGGGATCCGGGCTCTGCACCCTGAGGCCAGGGGGCTGCCCGCTTAGGTGAGGAGGGGATCCTTCCGCCTCCTATGAGGTGGACACCTGGGAGTCCCTGAAGGGAACCTAGGTCTTCTCCCTGCATCTTAGCCCAGAGGACAGTTCTAAGATATGGCAACTGTGAGAGGTGTATTTTCCATAGAAATGTATTGAGCTTCTGACTGAATGAGACTTAAGCCCACATGAAGGATGGAACCTGCTATTTTTTTCTTTCTTAAGGTCCTTCATGTCATATGCAGCAAAAATAAGTGCCCAGCTGTCTAAGCTTTTATTTGCACAAAAGAAGTGTGTCTAGGGGGCAGAATGAGACACTGGGCACGGGGAGGGGCAGGAGGAAGAAATGAGGGAAACAAGCAGAAAGGAAGGAGAGAGTAAAGACACAAAGAGAAAGAGAAATGGAGGGAAAGATGCTCATACACGGGGATTTTTAAAATAAATTCCAACCCAAGGAAGCTGTGTACAGGGACTCCCCGTTTTCTCCTTCTGAAGCCTGAAGGCAAAGCAAGACGCTGTGTCAATTACAGAAAAAAATCAATGAAGACACTGTTCAGGAGTCCTTTTCACCATTCAGTGCGGATGGTATCCTTCACTTTCTAGCACTGATTCATTTACTTTCCGCCTCTCTGGAGGCTGCTGACATATTGCTATCTCTGAAGAATCGGAAGCAAAATCACCTTTGTTTCTTACTGCAACTTGTTTCTCTGTACAATTTGTTACAGGAGCTGCTACATGACCTTGCTAATTCTGTAGGACTGAAGGGCAAGACCTCGCTGGGCCAAGTCGTGGATTTGGGTGTCTCCTTCCACCTATCCACCATCTCCTCCAAGGTGCCCAGAGCCCCATAAGCTGGAGGCAGCCTGTAGGCTGTGGACCTCGTGTATTTCTATACCCTGTTCCCTTCACTGTACCTGTCCTGATTCTGATCAATTAAAACCTACTCTAGCACCCTCCCCACTCAACAGCATACTGGAGAAAGCCTTCTTAGAGAAAGCTTCCTCCAAAGCAGCGGCATTGGTGAAGGGAGCAAGGCACTGCAGCTCATGGAGAGCGTCCCACAAGCTGTATCGTAGTAGGTGGGTTGTGCAGCAGCTGCGTGGCTAAAATCTACCCTAACAGAGTCATTCATTCGAGCGAAGTAATGCCCTTCTCCTTTGGGCCCATTGTAGATTGCTAACGTTTAGAGGGAGGTCAAACCTTCAGTCCCTGTACTGGCTTCCTATTGCTGCTGAAACTAACTACCAAAACATGACTTGAAAGCATCACAAACTTATTCTCCCACAGTCCCAGAGATCAGAAGTCGAAGATGGATCAGCAGGGCTGCATTCCTTCTGGAGGCTCTAGGAAAGGATTCACTTCCTTCCTTTCTCCTCGACTCATGGCCATCTCCCTCCATTTTGCAAGCTCCAGCTTGGCGTCTTCCCGATTCTGACTGTCTGTCTGTCTTTTGCTGATTCCATCATCACATCACCTTCTCGAACTCTGCTTCGTCGCATGTCCTTCTCTGCCTTTTGCGCTCCTGCCTCCCTCTTACGAGGACCCCTGTGATTCCACTGGACCCACCCCAAAAACTCAGGATAATCTTCCCGTTTAAAAATCCTTAACTTAATCAGGTCTGCAAAGTTCTTTCTGCTTTGTAAGACAACAGACTCACAGGTGCTAGGGTTTAGGACATGGACAATCGGGGGATGGCATCGTTCCATCTGCCACATTCGCCAACGTTTAGTATAAGTGAATTATGCAATCGTATTCCTTCCCAGCTAAGTGACAGGGATGGTGTGTGGAGAGACTCCAGGGCTAGGTAAGAGAAGGCTGGGTACTAACGGGGTGAGGCATGTGGAATTAAGAGGTGTAAGTGGCACAGCATGGACTTCAAGGATGTTTTTCCTGATTTTATGTGACTAATATTTAACAGGAAAAAAGCAATCAGTAGAATAGATCCCATTCCTCCCCCACCGTAGATGATTCACAAAAATAGATGAAATAAATCCTGGTATTTTTCTACACTGGAATATTACTCTGCCAATAAAAGGAATGCACTACTTGTACATACAACAACATGGTTGAATGTCGAAAATATTCTGAGTGGAAGAGAATAGGCACAAAAACTGTATTCTGTATGATTCCATTTATAAGAAGTCCGAGACCACAAAAACTGTTATGTACCAGGGAAAACCAGAAGAGTCGTCTATGAGACTTGGAAATTAACTGGAATGAGTCATAAGAGAATGTTCTTGGTGACAGGAGTATTCTAAACCTCGATTGAGGTCATGGGTACACAGGTGCGTAGATTTATCAAATTGTACACTTAAGATTTATGCATTTCTCTATACATTTTTCCTCAATTAAAAAAATTTTTAAATAAACATAGAAGATGGACTGAAAGACTTTTCAACATACATGTAATTAGACTTCTAGAAGAAAACTGAGGAATGATGCCAAGGCAATGTTCAAAAAGGAAATGGTTAAGAATTGATGAGAGATGATGAATCCTTAGACTTAAAGTATATACCAAGTGCCAAACAGAATAAACAAAGACAAATCCTCACTTAGACACAGCAGAGTAAAACTGCAGGATACTAAAGATAAAGTCACAAAAGCTCTGAGAGAGAGACAGGGATAGAGATGCAAAGAGAAAGAAAGAAAGATAAGACTTTCTACAACCACACGCCCATTACACTGGGGGAGAGGTTAGCAGGTCCTGGCAGCCCTAACCTTCAGTTGATTCCACATCACACAGGCAGGGCCCCTTCTGCTCAGACCCCCTCGAGCATCCCTGACTGAGTCCAGAAGAGCTCTCCCCACCCCCAGCAAAGGCCCTGGCTCTGACACAATGGAAAACTGCCCCTAGTTCCAGCTTCCTGGGCAAGTGACACCCAGAAGCAAGAACTATGGGCAGAGGAGTGAGACTGAAACCTCACACCTGGGTGCGATCGGATTGCCTCAGGGAAGACTGACTGTGACAGGCAGGCTCTGCTTCTGGACCAGGCTCTGTGTGGGAGGCCAGGCTGGCTGGCTGGTCTCCTCTGCCTCTGGCCCCTCATACTAAAGAGACCAGTGGGTGGGTGTTTGGGCATGGTCCTTCCCACGAGCAGATGACAGGGAAGGCAAACCCTCTGGGATCTCAGAAGAGGCATAAAAGGATCTGTAGCAAAAAATGTTTTCACCTTAAAGACGCATGTTCTTTATGTATCTTATTCCACACTCTTCTGTATTTATTTGAGTGTAAAAATCTTTGCCCCATCCCTTGGCTTTACGTACCTCCAGTACACATGACACTCTCCCACAGAAGGGACATGCAGCCGGGTTAGAGAAGCCAGGGGTCTCTCAGGACTCCTCCTCCCCCACCCTCTTGTGCTTGCTCTCAGGCCTGCTTCTGGTCCCCAGCTTGGGGGCTCCTCCAGTTGTCACTTCTGTACTTATACTTGGCTGTTTCTCAGGGTCAGCAGTGTAGCTTCTTCAGCCCAGACACCCCGCTATGCTTCAGAGGAGCACTTCCTGCTGCAGGCCTCAGAACCCCATTTCCCAGCACCACTGAGGAGAGGGAGTTATATCCAACACCACACCCCAAAAGTCAGTGCCCTGGGGGACAGTGTCAGATCAGGCTACCCTGACTAGACTCCTTCCCCCAACATTTGTATCTAGGTAAGTCTGGCCAAAGAGAACACCTTTCTCTTTCGTGCTGGAAAGAAGAAAAGTGCTGTGGGGTGGGTGAAATTGATGAGCAGAGCAACAAAGTAACAATTTGCAAATGGGGATGTAGCCAGTAAGGGTCTGGCAGAAGGGACATACTTGCAGGCAACCAGCCCCAGCACCTGTGTGGGTTTCCTCAACAGGGGCACCAAGGTGTTCTGCTCAGGAAGGGAAAGGCTGGCCCCTCCCACCTAAAGTTGGCCCTCACCCAACCAAGAGCTGAGCTACCTCTCCAGAGAGGAGCAAACGCAGGTGTATAGGCCCTTCAAACAGAAGAAACTATTGGCCAGTTTTACTAAAACACTTGCTCAAATCATTGCTGACTACTCCAGTAGTGGCAGCCTGGAATTTTCCATGACACAAATGGTGCCAGTCAAGAATTTCTTGAAATCAATAGTCTCTAAAGTTTTTTCAATAATTCATCTCTACTAATAAAAGTTTTAGATGCACTCCCAATATATGTACATTTGAGAATTTATAAATTATATAAACCGTACCTGCACATTAGTATATTATAAAGCAAACACAAATGTAGGCATTTTCAAAGGATGAAATGAAAGTTAAATACAACTGGAAGGTCTAAGGTTTACTTCTCGACTCCAGCCAGTCACCAGATACAACCCGCTCCAGAGGCCACAGCTGTAAGCTTCATTGCCTAACACTCCTTTGCTTTTCCTTAAACTTTGTTGGAGGTGCAGTGCCTCTACTCAGCCATCCATTTCATATGTGCCAACTCAAAGCTTGAATGTCTTTGTCATTTGGATGAATGGGTCTGAGGGTGGAAAAAAGAGATGAGAAGATCAATCCTTGCCCTCAAGCTCAAACGACCAGCCTACACATTCTGCAACCATCCAAAGTGCCTAAGTGGCAGCTGTGTGCCTGGCACTGTGTTGGGCACTTCGGGGAGTACAAGGAAATACGAGGATGAGCTAGGTGAGGAATATGCTCGCTGGAGCACTCCATCTCCACGACTGGAGAGGAAGGGTGCGCACATAACTCCGATTCGGGACAGCTGGTGGCAAAAGAAGCAGTGGGCCCTGGGAATGTGATAGGAGAGCTGGGAGACAGTGGGGCTTGAGCTGGTCTCCAAAGGACAGGCAGGACATTCACATGTGGGACAGGGGGAAATAGGGCTCCCAGCAGAGGTGCTCAGTGACTCCAAACCTAAGGCAGTAAAGCATACCAGGAAAGTTGAGAGTTTAGGAATATGGGTAGGACCCAGCAAGGAACTGAGAAGAAACAACCAATGTGGGAGCAAGAAAACTCACAGGAGCATGAAGTCCCTGACTCTAGAGACAAAAGGAAGCTCCACAAAGGCAGCGATCACCTGTGTTGAATGATGCTGATAGTCCAGTAAGCTTGGGAATGAAGATGACCAATTGGATTTAGCAATGAGGAAGTCACTGGTGATGCTGGCAGGAGTGGGTGGGTTCTGCAGAATGTACAGACAGAAGCCTGTTTAGTGCGTTCTGGGGAGGGTTGGATACACCACGAATAGACAACTCTTCCAAGTATGCTATACTGTATTGTTAACTATACTGTACATTAACTGTGCAGTATGGTATATTTAAAAGTTACTAAGAGTAGATCTGAATCATTCTAACCACACACAAAAAAAGACTATGTTAACTATGTGAGTTTATGGATGTGTTAATTATCTTGATCTTGGTAATTACAATAAATATGTATGTCAAATCATTAAATTGTACACTTAATTGTACTTGTCAATTATTCCTCACTAAAACTACAAAGAACAGAAAACTCTTCTGAGGAGTTGTGCTATAAAAAGAGAGAAAGGGGCGTAATGGAAGGAGAAATGGGAGTCAAAAGAAGTATTTTTTTAATATAGAAGAAATAAAAGTATGTTGGAAGGCTGTCGGGAGTGAAGTAAGAGAGGACAACAATTTGATGATGCAGGAAAGAAGTGCTAAACCAATGCCCTTGGGTAGACAAGGGCAGAGAGGGTCTAGTGCACAAGTACAAGGGCTATGGCCCTTATCTGTACCATTCACCACTGGATCACCAGAGCGTGGAATACTGCTTGGGCACACAGTACATTCTCATTAAATATTAAGTGGATAAAGGCACAGTATCCCAAGAAGCTCAAAAATCCTTTGGGGAATACTAGCAAGTGATTAGCTAGTTCAGGCATGAGGTTGGTAGGACCTTGATTAAATGGTACAAAAAGAAAGAAAGAAGTAAACTGAGAAAAATATACTACTTCCAAAGGAGGAATGTTAGTACTAACATTCAAATAATTGATTATGGAGTTCTGATCATGTTGGCAACCTTAAGAAAAACTAATTTCTATAAACCAAACCTAGAAAGCCATTCAGTGTCCAAGCAAGTTGACTCCCAAAGTCACTCGGGTACTTCCTCCATTTCTGCCAGTCGGTGCTCTCCATATTCTCCCCGTGTTGCAAGGGAACCAAGAGCCTTTCTCTGTGATCACCATATGGACAAATGGCCAGTGGATGGGTGGACCCATTCTCGGTCCGGTCAGCATCCAGAGCGCAGTCAACACAGTGCCCCCCAGAGGCCATGCGCTGGGCAGTGCCAGCCTAAGGGGGAGATTGCGGTGCAAGCCTGAGTACAGGAGAAAGGAGATTCAAAGCTGGTTCACAGGACAGGAAAGATGAGGCTACTGGAAGCAGTAAAATGGTTGGAAAGCATTTAGAGGAACTATTTTGTAGAAGGAAGGAAAATGCCACGCTCCGTTTTGAACAGGTTTGGCTTGAGAAGATGGTGGCACATCCAAGAGATAGCATTAGAGGGGCAAGACGGGAGTGTGTACGTAGGTCAGCATTGTACTCAGATATGAGATTCAGTCAGGTAGATGCGATTATTTATCCAGCTATTGAGCATGTGTCTGTCATAGGTTCCAGAGCTCTCCTAGGTTCTCGAGCTGTAGCAGTGATCAGAATAAAGCCTCTGCTCATGCGTGGCATACATTCTAATGTCCAAACCCTTCAAAATAAATAACCGTTTGCACAAACGCCCGCACTATTCCCTGTACCTTGTGTGACCATACAGAGAAAAGAACAAGGTTGAAGTCGTGTAAATTGGGAATGTAAAAGATGGTGAAAAAGAAAATAAGACAGGGAGGGCACCATTATAGAAGAATAGGGAACTGAGAGAATGCCATTTCTTGAAAACCAAAAGAGCGGTGAGTTTAAAGAATGAATTTCCTTGACCAGTATGGATCAGTTGGTTAGGCATCGTCCTGTAAAGCCAAAGGTCACTGGTTAGATTCCCTATCAGGGCACATGCCTGAATTGCAGGTTTGATCCCGGGTCCATGGGTGAGAGGCAACTAATTGATGTTTCTCTCTCACATCAATGGTTTTCTCTCTCTCTTTCTTCCTCCCTTCCCCTTTCTCTAAAAATAAAGTCTTAAAAAAAAAGAGGACTTCCAGTCAAGATGGAGGCACAGGTAATACAGTTTGTCTCCTTGTGCAACCACAGAGAGAATTATAGCTAAACTTCAAAATAGCACACAGAACTGCCAGAAAATCAAACTGTATGGAAATTCAACAACCAAGGATTTAAAGAAGCTACATTCATCCAGATGGGTAGGAGGGGCAGAGACACAGAGATGGGTGGAGAGGCGAGGAGACACTGTGTGGCACGGAGAGGCAGTGGCAGCAGCCGAACAAGTGGTCTCGCATTCATGTGTGGTAGATAAAAATCGGGAGGAATACCTTGTGAGTGAGAGATTCCAGACCCAGGCCAGATCACACAGCCCAGGGTTCCAGAGCTGGGAAGATAAATCCCCATGACTTCTGGCTGTAAAAACCAGTGGGGGTTGAGGTGGTGGAAGAAACTTCTTTCCAGAAGACTCTGCTTAAAGGGCCTACAAGGTCTTAGAACATCTGCAAACCTACCTACTTTGGGGTTCACCACCAGGGCAACAGCTAGAAGGGCACCAGTCACATATAAGAAGTGGGTGAAGTAACTGGAAACGGGATGAGTGCTGGGCAAACCTCTAGAACCCAGGCAGCATTCTCCCCTCTCCAAGCCCACCCCCCCTTACAGAGCCACAAAGCCGTGAAGTGGGTTGCCCCACCCTGACAATTACCTAAGGCTCTGCCCCACACAATTTGCAAGTGCCTTTTCTACAATAGGCCATACTACTAAAACAGGGAGTCAAAGCAGCTCTACCTAGTACAGAGAAACAAACACAGGGAGGCTGCCAAATTGAGGAGACAAAGAAATATGGACCAAATGAAAGAAGAGAATGAAACCCCATAAAAAGAACTAAACAAAATAGAGATAACCAACCTAAGAGATGCAAAGTTCAAAACACTGGTGATCGGATGCTCAAAGAACTCACTGAGTACAGCAACAACAGGCAACAACATAAAAAAGGCCCAGGAAGAAATGAAGATTACACTAAGTGAAATAAAAAAAAAATCTACAGGGAATCAACAGCAAAGGAGAAGAAGCCAGGATTCAAATCAACAATTTGGAACATAAGGAAGAAATAAGCATTCAACCAAAACAGAATGAAGAAATAAGAATTTTAAAAATGAGGATAGTATAAGAAGCCTCTAGGACATCTCCAAATGTACCGATATCCGAATCATAGAGGTGCCAGAAGGAGAAGAGGAAGAGGGAGAAACTAAAAACTTATTTGAAAAAATGAAAGAAAACTTCCCTAATTTGGTGAAGGAGATAGACCTACAAGTCCAGGAAGCACAGGGAGTCCCAAACAAGTTGGACCCAAAGTGGACCACACCAAGACACATCATGATCAAAACACCAAAAGTTAATATAAAGAGAGAATCTCAAAAGCAGCAAAAGAAAGGCAGAGAATTACCTACAAAGGAGTTCCCATAAGACTATCCACTGACTTTGCAGAAAAGAAGGGGCTGGAAAGAAGTATTCAACGTGATGAAAAGTAAGGATGTATAACCTAGATTACTCTATCCAGAAAAGCTATCATTTAGAATGGAGGGGCCAGTAAAGTGCTTCCCAGACTAGGTAAAACTAAAGGAGTTCATCATCACCAAGTCATTATCACATGAAATATTAAAGGGACTTATTTAAGAAAAAGAGGAAGATAATTTAATGATCATATGAACATTAAATGGCTATAAATTCACAACTATCAACAACTGAATCTAAAAACACAAACTAAGCAAACAACCAAAACAGGAACAAAATCACAGATACAGAGATCATTTGGAGGGTTATCAGCTGGGAGGGGGAAAGGATAGAATGGGGGGAAGGTGCAGGGAATAAGAAGCACAATTGGTAGGTACAAAATAGACAGGGGAACATTGAGAATAGTATAGGAAATGGAGAAGCCAAAGAACTTACATGCACGACCCATGGACATGAACTAAAGGGGAGTACTGCTGGAAGGAAGGGGGGTGCTAGGCAGAGGAGGGGAAAGGGGAAAAAATTGGGACAACTGTAATAGCATAGTTAATAAAATATATATTTTAAAAAGCAACTATACACCTAAAAAAAGAAGAAGGAAGAAGAATCAATATCCAACAAGTCCAGACAAGTAGCTTAGAAAAGGCCACTGAATTTGACATGAGGTAGCTATTGGTCTGCTTCTAGCAATGATTTTTGACCCACACCAGAGGAGCTTTGAGACATGCAGATGCATGTCTCAAATATTTTGAGAATATTTGGATTATATCTCTCAGAAAAGGGGGGAATACAGAAAGGTTAATAAATCTTAAAAAGTTAACTACTTACACAAAGAAAAAAAAAAGACATGGAAATGCCTGATGCAATTGGCCTGGGACAGGACCTGGGCACTGGCTTTATTTTCTGGTTGCCTGGGTGACTTAAATGTGCAGGTAGAATTGAGAAACATTGTTTTAAATAAAGCCAATTTCAGCAATAGAAGCTAGACTGCAGAGAATAAAAAAGGAAGGTCTTTTCTTTTTTTCAGTGGACTAGCAGTCTTCATACCAGACATACATGTTTAGCCTCAGCCTCTGGCCCTGCTGTGTGATTTAACCTCCTTGTGTCCTATCTGTGAAGTCAGGGTAGAAATACTTGCTGTGCCCAACTCTCAGTTTCCTTGGGAGGTCAAGATGGGATAATAGATGTGAGAGTACTTTGAAAAAAGACTGAAGTGCTATAAAAATGTAAGATTTATACAGTTGTCAGTTTCCCCCCCGAAGATGGCCCTAAAGATAGTGATTATCAATTGTAAAAACCTATGTGGAACCAGCATCCCTTTCCACATTGAGCTCACCAAGAGACAGCCCTGTGATAAGTGCTCATGGCCACTGTCTAAAGGGCTAACACTGTTGGCAACTCTCGCTTCTTCACAGCTGGCCTTGCAGAGGATCTATACTAGATGCTGTTTCCACGGTCTTGCAAAGCCTACCTAAAATTGCTAAATACGTGGCCATTCAACATTGAAGGATGCTCCTATAAATATTAAAAAGTAAGATTAATGTCATAAGGTCCCCATTTACTTGTCAATCCTAATTTTTACAGCAAATGGAGAAAGCAGAAGAGAAATTAAGAGACACCTGTGAGTGCAAGCACTACTGCAGGATCACAAAAGCCCAATTCCCCTGGCAGACGGAGAAGGACTGCCCAAGATCTGAGCCAAAACCAGTAGTAGACTTCAGTGGCTAACTTAGGGACTACTTCAGGTCCTTGGATCTGCCTACCTATATATGATATATCATGCCAGTTCTCAAAAAAAAAAAAAAGCAGCAATGCTCTCAATCTCCAACACTCTGACTGACCTTGGGGTAGCACCTGCCCCACGGGAGCAGAGGTACCTGTTTGTGGTGACCAAGTTCCAACAGGGAGGCTTTCTTTAATCTCAGATGATCATAGAGGTGAAGAGGAGTATTCCAGCATGCTCCCTACTCACTTTTTGTTTGATGCTTTCCCTCAGTAAAAATACAAGAACTACAGTTCTTTGTCAAGGAAATGGCATATGTAATGGTTGGGTTTCTTTTTTCTAATAAGCAGCTTGAAGTTAGAGCAAGAATAAAACGATGGGCAAACTTCTACCTAGGAACTGAGCCAGGTGTCAGATAACTGGTGTTAGCATCAGAGATATCGTGGGGAGGATCAGTTACTCTTCTCTCGCCTCTGAGCCTGCCTGGCCCCTTCTCCTCCAGTTTCTATCAGGGAGAAAGTGCTAATGAAATTCTTGACCTGCTTGCAACTCCTAAGATGCTCTCCACCCAACCTCGTCCAACAATGGCAAGGCCTGCCTCAAAATTGTCCTCCTCGAGAAACAGAAGTACAGACACCCAAAGTCAGACACTCCATCTTACACCATCTCCAGCAGAACTTAGGCCCTTTTGCATGTAAAACTATAAAGTAGAACAAAATAGGATTTTGAAATTAAGGTATAAAAGATTCTTCACAAGATTACATCAATCCTTTCATCCACTGAAAAGTCACTTTCTTGTGTTCAAATACCCCTATAAAAAGCAAAGCATGAGAAGAAAGTGGTGCAGAAGCCAAGGTGGGTACCACATCCTTGGCTTTTTAAATGGGAAACATTCACGTCAGAGAAGCATATTTCATGCCCCCATATACAGACCCTAAGCTTCCAGCATGGGAGACACCAAGATTTTGAGAAAAGAGAAATAATTGTGCAGTCATTTGGTCCTACATTAATTTTTTAAAAAGTTGTTGTGAACTCATCCAAGTTACTTAATCTCCCTGACTTCTTTGTTCTCTACATCAATGGAAACAAATAAAAATACTATCATATCATACATTGTAAACATGACTTGATAAAGAACATGGAAGTCCATGATCTAAAACATGGGATAGCTCAATCTCTCCCCTCACACACTGAGCCTGAGTTTGTCAATATGGGAGAGTACGGTGAATACTTATCCCTGTGAACACCCCATGAACAGAACACAAGAAACTTTGGGGAGGGTGTGTGCCTATAATGAGGAGAGGGGGTCGAGAGCCAGGGTAGAGGACCCTCGTCAGTCCGTCCTGCAACAGCTCCCACCATTCCCTCTGTGGGAGCAGCGCTCACCAATAAACCAGCAAGCAGTAGTGCGGTCTTTAAAACTGCATGGAAATTTTACCATTTTTTGCTATAATATACAAAAGGTGGGTTTATCCCCTGCTATCGAAGATATGTTGTTGATAATTGCAGTTTCAGAAGTCCAAGGGACAAAACTTGCCCAAAAACTCAAGATGAGGGCTAAATTAGATTTCTTTTTAAACACCTCCCCTGACAGTACCTAGGTAACACGACTGCACCTGCTCTAGCCGTGATTTCTTCCACCACAGTCAGAGCAATAAAAGGACACAATGAACACAGAATAGCTTAAAACCTAACCGTAAGATTATTTTTCAAGTAGCTTCTCCAAGTATAATACCTTAGCTTCTAGAAAAGTAATTGCTGCAAACATTTGAAAAGTTGAAATTCTATGCAAGGACCCAGGAGATTAACACAATTGAACATAATAGCTCCTTCCAAACCATTTCTAAGGGACTGAGCCACAAACAGCCTTAAGATGTCTTTCCAAATATGTTTTATTTATTCAATGAAGAAAAGTCTATTTGAAGTTCTTATATTCCTTTCACAGAGAACTGCTTCACTGAGCTTTAAGGAAAGCATTCGTCTGTAGGTGCAAAATGAGTAATTCCTCAGCTCATAGAAAACATAATTGTTGTAAACATCTGAAATGCTAAAATATTATGCAAATGTCTTTTGTAAAGATACAGACAAAAACCTTGAAATAAGTATTATTTCAAACTGGTCTCAGAATTTATATTTAAAACCTTACTGCACATTCCTATGCTGGTGAATGCACAAAGTATCTCTAAACGGCAACGGTGGCTGTCTTTCCAGAGATAAAGACGAGAAGGAGTTTTACTGGGTGGAGTGCATCCCTCCTGTGTTTTACATTTGTACTATGTACATGTATTAATATTCATCTAGCTTACTTAACCAATTAATTTAATTAAACGTGGTCTCTTCAACAGACAAGGCAACTCATGCATCCCCGTTGAGGTAAACGACCTTTCTCTCCAATCCGTCAGTGCTGCAGACAAACCTTCTCCCATGCCTGGACCTCAGGAACAATGCAGAGGAGTTCCCTGCCTTCTTTCCACACTGAGCATCAGCTGTGCTGGGTGCTGTGCTAGCACTAAATGATACAATAAAGATAAGATGCTGTCTCCCACCTGTCCCCACAGGGTGGTAGGCCATGGGTCCCCAGGCTCCAGCCCTACCCAGCGTTCTCCCAGCCCCAGGGAAGTCCACTGCTTTGGAGATGTATCATTCTGGTCTTTTTCTTGTTGTCCCCACCTCTCCACCCTTGTGATTAAATAGCTTTTTTCAAAGAACCTGGTATGCGCTCTTTTCCTCCCTAACCATACAATGATGAAGGAACATTTAAGCCCCTATTGGACTGGGTCCTGGAATACCAAATGGAACATATTGAAGTCACTAGCTGTGTGAACCTGGCAAGTTACTCAACCTCTCTGAGCCTCATTTTTCCATTCTTGAAATGGTGGCAGTCCTCCTATCCCCAGAGGGATGAAATAGAGATCGAATGAGCTCAATTATATAAAATGCCTAATAAAATTCCCGACACATAGCAGATAAGAAATAAATGTGAAATGACATCATCATCATCAGTACTATTAAGTGGTTCTCACTGCCAGAGGATGAGGCTTCCTACTTTCCTAAGCACACACACATTTCCAGCTCTTCTGCATGCTGCTCGTGGGCCTGTTTACAAGCAGTATGCCAAGGTGGAAATTGTGGGCTTCAGAGTTAAAGAGGCTTTACCTTGAGCAAGTCTGTAACATCAGTTTCTTCAACTATCAAGTGAGGACAATTATGCCTTCCTCACCAGATCAAGGGCAAAGAGTACCAATAACCTATAAAAAGTGCCTGGCCCGTGGAGCTCTCTGCATCCTGGGCATTTGCACTTTACTCCAAGAGGGCCTATCTCGTCGCTGGCCTCAACATGCCTTTTCCTCTTTCACCCGCACATCTCTGTTCGACCTGCTTGTCCCTGCCTGCCCTGCCCATCTCCATCTCTGGACGTGCACCCTTCTAGTCTCAGTTCCATCTGAGAGCTTTTGTGAAGCTTTTTTAGACCACAATGGCTTTTCCAACCTCTGAACTCATGAAGTATTTATCTTCTGTGAGGAAGCAGGAGGTAGAAACCCAGAGGATTACAAGATCCTTCCTCTGTGGCCACAGTTAGGTCTACCAGAAACTAAGAAGTCAGGCAACGATCTGCAGAAAGAACTCCATCCACACGTGGCCAAAGAGCAGCTTCCCCACTGACTCCCTGTGAGCTCATTGGACTATGATCTCTGTGTCGTCGAGGAAGGGTTACTCGCCCTTCCAAAAGTCAACACACGATGCCTTATTCGGAGTGTCTCGTAACAGAAAGTGGCCAATTAGTTCACTGATAGATTAAGGCACTGTGGCTTCTTGCATGTGGAGAGGCCAGTGAGCCACTGGGTGACTGGCCGACATCCACGAGAGCAGCTCCTGCTTCCATCTCCCAGGGGGCCTGACTCCAGCTGTTCCTGCATCCAATCAGTGCAGTCAGACTGAGCCTCTCGGTAAACACTGGACAGTCTGAGCGGTGATGCTAGAGAATACAGCCCTCTCCCTTCCCAATCTGACCCCAGCTCCCTCTCTAGGCTTTTCTCTTGTGGCAGTCACCTCATGCCTCTTGCTTTTCCCCAAGCCCACCGTTGTCTTCCCTGCCCCCTATCCAGAATATCCTTTCCAGCTTCCTTGCCTCATGAATCCCACTCGTGCTTTAACACCTCAGATGCTGCCCTCTATGAAGAGCCCTACCGGCCTCTCGCAGGCAGAGTCCATTCCCACTTCCACCAGCCTTCTATTGCAGAGCTCCGCACAGAGGACTGCCGGGGGCACCCCCTTCACTCCCCCACAAGACCATGAGCACTATGAGGTCAAGGATGATTTTATAGGCCCTGTACCTACCCAGCATGGTGCCTGATCACCAATGTATTTTATTTAATAAATTGATGAAAGAAAACAAATAAAGGAATGAATCAGGATGCTTTAACAAAAGACACCATCCTTCCCAGCCTCCCCTATCCGTGTGGAGAAGTTACTCTTAGTTGGTAAGGACCCACACACATCAGCAGAGACATGTTTGCAAAGGGTGGGCACTTGTGGGGGTGGGAGAGGAAAGTACTGTGTCCAAAACAACTCCCGTAAAAAACATTACATGGGGGGGGGCTTCATTTATGTATTTCTTCTTTTCACCCTCCTATCCTCTTGTACAGGCCTGATTTGGTGATTTTTTAAGAAAATATATTGTATAGGTTTTTAATGTCTAAGTAGCTGTAATCCCAGGTATACAAAGCCCCATGTCCAGCAGCTGCAGCTGCTCTTTGAAGTGCCATCCCCTGGATTTTCCCTCCAGTGATTACTGAGCAACCCACCTCCACCTCTAGGCCTAGCATCTGTGGCAAGGACTCTGCCTGCCTGCTTATTTTCTGGCCAATTTAGTTCCTTTACATCATATGACTTCCAGTGACCCACATGCAATATGGGAATCGCCCTAGTAGGACCTTCCTTAGATGGTTCACAGAGGTGTGCTAAGCATAAGCAATATATACATTTTTAAATCCAAGCAGAATGAATTCATAGCATTGGTCCCAGGAAAGCCTACAACTCTGTTTTATAAGGCGAACTAAAGAACTTGTTGATCTTTGCCATTTTCTATAGAAAAATGCCTCACCCAGTACAACCTTTCCTATGCATCTTGTAGTGGAACATGGATGGGACAGAGAAAAGACACTAAAAACTTGCCCTAGCTATATTTAGCGCATATTTATTAACTGCTGAATACAGGTCAGGAGCTGGGCCAAGGCCTTCACATGCTTTGTTTAATTTTCCCCCCACCCCTGGGAGGTTTTTATTCTGGTTCTGCAGATGAGGAACCTAACACACAGAGAGGGTGACAAGTTATCCAAGTGACAGGTTAAAGAAATAGTAAGAATCCTCCCTGGTTATGCCCAAGCCATGACTTTCTATTGTAAGAATGAAATATAAGTGTGCTGTCTCCCAGGGAGAACTAGCCCTTCTCCACGGAAGACTAAGCACCACTGATTTTTAACTCAGTACCTGTAAACACTGATCAGCCCCTTGGGGAAGAACTGGCTGTTCTCCTGGATGGAACGGTTGGTCAATCAAGTCACGAACGGCCCTTGGCACACAGCCACTTTTGTCTAAAACGTATTTAACCAGAGCCCCCAAAGTGAGACTTTGGAATCCCACCCAAGGGAAGGACGCTTTGCTCAGAAATGTTCCCAGATGAACTCCGAATGCTGCTGCCTCCAGGATCCCCCAGTGTCTGTGTCCAGGTGTTGGTGATTTCCCGCCTGGTGATGTATCCTCTAGATTCTTGCTTTTTGCTTTGCTCTTGCTTAATAAAGTGCTTAACCACTCACCTTTGACTTGAGGTCTTTATTGTCTGCAAATACGAGCCCCCAAATTAAGAGGCCACGATCTCATACGTGCCTCTTAGCAGCACAGCAAGGTCACATGGCCCATGGGTGCAAAGTCAAATCTGCTGGCTCCGGAGCTGGAAGGTGTGACCGTCACCCTGAGCTGGTCCCCTGACTTCTTGTTCAAGGAGAGTTTTCCCAACATGTGTAATTCCTAGACAGCTTTCATAACATCTTACTCCTTTTGGCATTTTATACTATACTTTTAAGATCTTCTGTTTAAAAAAACTAAAACAATTATTCAAAAATATGGTTCAAGTATTCATCATATACAGAAGCGCAGACCTTTTCTGAAATTTTTTAAATAATAAAATGCCCCATGAAAAAAAGATTATTTGTGTCCTCTTGACCCACATTTTTAGACTTTTATATAAAATGTCTTCAGAGGGTACAAAATGACCGATTCCCTTCGTCACTGGAAACACGCAGTTGCACTTGCTGGGTCACCGTCCAGAACCAGAGAGACATTTCTTACAGGGGGGCCCACCTGGTCCTCGAGCATTTATGAAGCTTGCCCTCTGCTGAGACGGCTGCTGGGCGGTGTGGAGCAACAGGGAGGAAGAAGACATGGCTCTGACTCTGCAGGGGCTTACAGCCCAGGGGCGCACCCTTTGGAGGATCCACAGCCCACAGGCAGACCAAAACATTAGTCCACCAAAACCCATAAGACAAGAAGTTCAGGAGAGAAAGAAATCATGACCAACTTGGAAAATACCAACTTGCTTTGTTGGAAAAGGCTCTCGAAGGCCAGTTTCTCATGTCCAGCTTCTTTCATTAGTGCTTACTGACTGGTATTGAGAGAGCCAAGCCAAGAGTGAAGCCAGGGTGGAGGGAGCCACAAGCTATTTGCAACGGAAAGAGATAAAGAAACATGGGGCCTGGCTCTGAGCAACAGCCTTACTGAAAATTGATTCATTTTCACTTCCAATGGATACTAAAACAGGCAACACATGAATATGCTAAAACAAATTGAAGGTCAAGGAATACAAAGCATTAGGCAATGAGCTTCCTTTCCACCCACAGATGCAGCCTCTCTTACCTGGTTCTTGGGTTCCTTCGAAAGGGAGTTCTGCATTTATAATGGACAAGGTTTATAATGCCTGCATCTTCTAGACCCCTCAGGACTAAATTAAATTAGATGGCTCATCCTCAAGGCCTGGCCACAAGGATGGGTCAGAAAAGCGGGGAATGCAGAATTAAATGGGGGAGAGTTGCTCTGGGCCTGGTGAACACATGGCCATGCCCTGTGTTCCACCTGCTGTGTGCTGGAACTGCTGGGCTTTGCACAGAGGAGGAGGAGCCGGTACTTCATGAGGCACTACCTATTTTCTGGAGAGGAGCAAAGTATGTAGCAAGTATAGGAAGCAGAGGAGAGTTTCTGGAAAATTCCAAGAAGGCTTAAATACTCACAAGTCAGGTTGGGCCAGCTTCTGGTTAGGACCTCCTTGCTGGGGAGCAGGGGAGAGTGCTACCCTGTGCGACCTAGGGCAGTGCCTCTGTGAAGAGAGAAGCTTTTAAAGGTCTGCCTTTCTAAAACTACTCTCCCTGAATCTCAGAAGCCCTCAGCTGGTGTGTACCCTCCAGGACAGCAAATCCAGTCACTTGTCTCCCTATTCTGTGATATATTTACAAAGTAACAAATAGTCCATTAAAACTAAGTTCGGGCCTTAGTCTATCCACAGCCACGCCCCCCCTCCACCTGCCCCCTCAGCAGGAGGTTGTTGAAGTGGGCTGCAGCCTTCCAGCCTCAATTCCCCTCCCTCCACCACCACTTCTACTCTCCTCCCTCTCCCGCTCCTCCCTCGCCCCTCCCCCGGTTATTTGGGAGATTAGAGTTCATTAATTAAATCCTGTGCTTAGATCGAACTGTAACATTATTCCAATCACATTTATCTTGCAGGCGGCAGAAGAGATGGCAGCCTTGCTGGAAACGCGCGGGGGAGCCTGAGCCTGCGGCCAGAGACGCACAGGGCTGCGTGCTCCAGCTCGGCCCGCAGCGCGGACCCTCCATCTTCTGGCTCGGCCTCCTGCCCTATTTGCCCCAGTCTTAGGGGTCCCACTTCTCTCCGGCTCCTCAGCTAGCCCCCACACCTCCCACTTGCCTCCGTGGCTCCCCGGCCCGGTCCCCTCCCCCGCCACACACGCTGACGCGCGCGAACACACACACACACTCTCTCTCTCTCTCTCTCTCTCTCTGACACGCCAGCGAGCTGCTGGCTGCTCAATGGACCGATTTCCCCGCTGTCCCTGATACCAGCCCAGCCCAGGATGAGAAACTGCAAAATGGCCCGGGTTGCCAGTGTGCTGGGGCTGGTCATGCTCAGCGTTGCCCTGCTGATTTTATCGCTCATCAGCTACGTGTCCCTGAAAAAGGAGAACATCTTCACCACTTCCAAGTACGCCAGCCCGGGGGCGCCCCGAATGTACATGTTCCACGCGGGATTCCGGTGAGTGAGGGCCTCTGAGCGCCCTCGGGCATTTGTGGGGGGGTGGTTTGGGGGGGTTCCGGGGGGGCGATGAGAGGGGATGCTTTGGGTTCTCTGAAACACTTTGGGCAAGATAAACCGTGCGGCCTTTCCACTTCTCTCTCCAATTCTCCCTCCCTCCTCCCTTTTATTTTTTTTAATCCCAAACCCCGAAACTCCATTGTACTAATGAATGTGATTGCATTTCTCGTATACCTTGGCATCCCCTCCCCCATTTCCAAAAATGGGGGTAGGATTTAAGGAGAATGGTGATGGAAGGAGAGGCAATGTGTGTGTTTGGGAGGGGGAGGTGAACCGGGAGATGGAGGTGCGTGGTGAGTGGAGCGCCTTCCCTGGGCCCTGTCTGGGGACTTCACTCTGAGGCTGGACACTGCCTGGTCTGAGACGATTTAATGGCGCAGGCGCTGCACTCCCCTTGCAATCTCCTCCACTCATCCCCATACCATCAACTGTGGTGCAAGTCTAGTCTTACCAAGCCCCATGATCCTTTCACCCCGGGTGCCATTCCTCCTCCCCCTCCCTTTTCCAGTTTTTTTATAATTCCCCCGCCCTCCTAAGGGCTGCTACCCTTACCCCAGGTCTAAGTAACTGCCAGGAGCAAGGCTGGACTAGGCAGGGGGCAGGCGCCAGGTGTGGCTTGACGCACTCACAGGGAACCCCCTGCCCCTACTTTTGACCTCTAGGAGCTGTCCTAGCAAGGCTACCGATGGGCGGGTGGCAAATGCAACTGCAATCTGTGGTCTAAGTTGGGCCAGAGGTGCAATACCTAGAAGAAGCCCCACCTCGGCAGCAGAGCAGAGCGGGCTGGTGGCTTCCGGGGATCCCCAGTCGGCAAACCAGGAATGAAAGCAGACCTAAGCTCGGGAAGGAAGAGGTT
>PVKM010025591.1:0-19853 GCA_004027735.1 Carollia perspicillata | reverse complement strand
TAGACCTGGTTCAATAGCCAGACAGGTCCAGTAGCTGGAGGGCCTAGCCCTGGCCCAGGAATTCCTGGGGGCCTGCTCTTCCCTCAAATGGAGAGAAGAAACCAGGGACCTGCAAGATACTGTGAGACATCTGGAAAAACTCCCAGAGCTTTGGGGAAATAAATCCGGAGGTCAGTAAGATTGGAATGCAAATACAAGAGCTGTCCTTAACCTATGGGCTAGTCTTAGAATCCACCATCTGGCTGGAAGGTCAGGACCTCAGAGGTACTAGCAGAATACGATGTTGTCTGCCTGTGGAACTAGGTGGTTGAGAGAGTCACCCTTGAACTTGGTCTCCTTCTCTCTACCTTCTCTCCTCCCATTTTGGGTTCCTGTGGCTGTGCTGTAGGAGTTTCCAAGGTGTGGCTGTGGGAGAGAGATGTGGAGCTGGGAGAGAGGCTATAGATAATTAAGGTTATAGATAATTAGGGAATGATGTTTTATCTATTGCTATGTAACAAGCCACCCCAAAACTTAGCACCTCAAAACAACCATTTGTTATTGCACAATTCTGTGGGCTGACAGGATTTAGTTGGGCAGTTCTTCTGCTGGTCTCTCTTGGCGTCTCCCATGCATTTGTAGGCAGGTGGCAGCTGGAGCTGGAGTTCTGGAGGCTCACAGGGCTGGACCCTCCAAAATAGTGCCTGGGTATTTTTCATGTGGCCTTTTGCTCCCTGTGGTGCCTCAGCCTCCAGGGCCTTTCCACATGGTCTTCTCTTCAGCAGGGGGCTTAAAGTTATTACATGGTGGTTGGCTTCCAAGAACATAAAAGTCCAAATTATCAGGCTTTTTAATGTTTATTGATTTGAGAGAGAGAGAGAGAGAAACACTGATGTGAAAGAGAAACATTAGTTGCCTCCCATCCATGTGTCAACAGGGCATCGAACCCAAAACCTAAGGGTGTGCCCTGACAGGGAATTGAACCCCCAGCCTTTTGGCTTACGAGATGATGCTCCAACCAACTGAGCTATACTGGCCAGGGCTGTCAGGCTTTCTTAAGGCTTAGGCTCCAGCCTGGCACATCACTTCTGGCACATTCTATTGGTAAAGTGAGTCACAGGACCTGTCCAGTTTCAGTGCTGGGGAGAGGTGCATACAGGTGTGGATGCAGGGAGACCAGAGAGAGACATTTTGCAGACTAGCTCCCTCAGAAGTGTAGGGGGACACACCCAGGACAGATGATCTTACAGGGGAAGCAGTGCCAGGCCACTCTGAAGGCAAAGCCTCCAGAGTGGGGTAAAAGGCAGGAGACTTGGCTGTCTGCTAGGAAATTATCATTGCCATCCTAGGATGACTTTTTTTTTTTTTCCAAGATACTAGGGATTGTTTTATAAAGGCCACACAATAAATGGTGTGGCTGAATTTGCAACTAGATTTTTCTGTCCCAAAAGTCTGGGTCAGTCCACTGACCCATTGCATACTAGTCCCATATTTTCAGGTCAGAGCTATTGATGCTGGTTATTAATAGACACAGTGTATCTGAGCTGTCAGACGTCTGGTAGATGCTTGCTATGTTACACAAATTGATTTTAATACAGGGCCTTTCTTTCTGTAATGTACAAATTTCCTCAGATGGGTGTGGGCTTGTCCCTCACGCCCATCATTTTTAAGGCAGTCATCAGCTCTGTTCACAAAAGGTGTAGTTAGGGCTGGTGACTTGTGGAGTATGTAATAGTGATCTAAAAGACCAAGATGCTGCTTTCAGCGACTTCCCGAAGTCATCTTGCCCTTTGATTTGGGGGGCTGTGACCCTCATTTGTAGCTCCTGCCTTTTGCAAATCTACTTTTGGCCCACCCTCCAGCCCGCCTCTGCTCTGGGAGAGCCTTCCCCTCTTCACTGTTGTGTGCTGGTCTGCTCAGGTGGCCTCGCCCCAGGACTTCAAAGCAGTGGGCTGGGCTTACAGATTGTATGGGTTGGGCATCTGCACAAAAGTTCCCTTAGCAACAAGTCAGCAGGAATCTCTGACATCTGTTCCCTGCCACATGAATCCCTGCCCTCCATTACTACCTAGAAACATGAATGAGATGCTGACCTCCTTGTACTCTGCTCAGCCTAGAAAAGCCCAGCTTTTATCTGATGGCCCGATTGACTTTATGAGCATGGCTGCTGGGGAGAGAAAATGTTTGGTAACCTGGGAAGTTCTTGTGTCCATGTGAACTGGTAGGGTCTTTATCAGGCCACTCCAGGGGACACTGTTCTCCCAGTTGCTCTCTTATTACTCACAGCATCAAGGGGGCACAGGACAAGCTTTCTAATAGGATGTATTAGTATCTGTCTCTCTCCCTGTGATGGCAAGGCTCCCAGAGCTGTGTGTGTCTCTGTGGAGAGAAGTAGGAACGATGGCCAACAGGTGGGTCTTGCCTGCCCTTTGGTGGGCTAGAGCATGGGGTGACACTGTGGAGGTTTGTTGTGACAGGTGTATGAACTGTGTGAGGTTTCTGCAGGGCAGGGACACATAAGAGGACTCACCCACTTGTGTTCCCAGTCTACCATCTGATAGAGGCTTTTTTTTTTTTTAGATGAACTGTCTGGTTCACTGTCTTTGCCTCACTCCTTGAGCTGGGGTCCAGTCTTGGTCCCTGGGCACTCAGATTTCACAAGTGCAAACCGAGCTCAGCCTCTCTCCTGTCTTCACTGCCTTCTACCCTCGCCCTCCACACTGGAGTGAACGTCACCACTACTCATGTCTGTCCACCACACCACAGGACACTGCCTCTCTTCCCTCTTCCCTTTGTCGCCTGTTCATTAGGTTAGCAAGCCTCATCTGTCCTCCCTCAGAAACATTTTTCAAAGCTTTCTCCTTTTTAAAGATTTTATTTATTGACTTATAGAGAGAGAGGGAAGGAGGGAGGAAGAGGGAGAGAAACATCATTTGATTGCTTCTCATACACTCCCTGACTAGACATCGAACTGGTGACCTTTTGCTTTGAGGGACGATACCCAACCCAGTGAGCCACATGGGTCAGGGCAAAGCCTTCTCCTTAACTTGCGTTGGCAAACTTTTTCTGTAAAGGGCCAGGAAACACTTCAGGCTTTGCGAGCCAAGAGGCAAGATTGAGTTATAGCCACGTCACTGTGACTTACAGTGTGCCAGAGGCAGTGAGAAGCCGGGAGAGCGCGCATATGGTCCCTGTCACAGCTCCTCAGCTCTGCCCTTGGAGTGCGAAAGCAGCCACAGATGAGCCCTAAATTAACGGGAGTGGTTGCGTTCCAATAAAACTTTATTTATAGACACTGAAATTTGTACTAATTTCCATGTGCCATGAACTACTGCTCTTCTTTTGCTTGTTTTCAACCATTTAAAGATGTCAAAGCCATTCCTAGCTTATGGGCTGTGTGCAGTTTGCCATTCCGTGTTCAAAAGTTGATTATTCATCATTCAGCAACCCCTAATTGAGTGTCTGTGATGGGCTGGAGGTGAAACCGTGAAAGGTGCAGAAAAGAAGCTTACCTTTTAGTTGGGGAGATGGTAAACTAACAAGAACATATAAGATAATTTCCAGGTAGTATGGGACCAACAAAACAGGGTGCCATGATGGAGTGGGAGGAGTGAGAAGGTGTCTCTGAGGAGGTAGTAGTGTTGGAGCAGAGACCTCAGCAGGGCACAGGCGCCAGCCGTGTGTGTGTCTGGGGAGAAATGATTTCAGGCAGAAGGCACTACAGATGCCAATAACCCTGAAGAGGGGAGTATATTTGATATACTTGAGAGAACCGAATATTCCGGAATGGTTAGAGAGTAGGGAACAAGTGCAACAGAGGTTGGGATGGGACAGAGTGGGAGGGAGGTAAGTTGGATAGTCTCTCTCCACCCCCAATGTATGTAACTTTTTCTATAAGAATTTAATTTGTATTTGGAGTCCTTACTCTGCATGAGGGAAGAAATACCCTGTCAAATAACTTGGTATTTTTTTTGCCCTTTCCCCAGGTTTGCATTTATGTTCCAGGGAACTTCACTAAAAACATCATTCCAAGGGCCTAGATGCTCCTCGGTGTCAGTGGGCATCTGCTGAGCTGCCCTACCCCTGTGTGGGTTTCTCTTGTCTGCCCGTGTGATTGTCGAAGACAGTCTCCTGTCTGAAGGAGACTCCTCCATCTGGAGCTCTCTCCTCTCCTTGTGAGCCATTTTTGGGAGGACAAGTATTCCGACACTAAGGCTTCTCCACCTCCACTGGTGTGCTGGTGGATGCTGAACAACCAGTTCTGGGGGGTGAAGGGCTGAAGGTGGAGAGCGGGAAGTCCCAGTTTGTAGCTTTTACCAATTTCAGTGGTGTAAAGACACCCAACATGGCTGTATGATTCAAGCCTCTAATGGTTCTTTTCATTGAATATATTTGTCATATATCATTGGATGAAGTTAAGGTGTTAATTTGATGCACTTATATATTGTAAATGACTGTCATTGTGGCAATATCTGGCATCTCTATTACATTACATAATGACTCTTTCTTATAGTGGTTGGTAGATAGTTTTCCAAGTGAGGCAAAAGCCTTTGGTTTGATTGAAGTGTAGAAAAGTGACTTGAAGAGGAAGGGAAGCCAGGAGACCAGTCAGGAAGCTTGGAACATGCTGGTGGATGTGAGATAGTGAGCAGTGGATGAATTTGAAATGGATTTGCAGGTCCAGTCAAAAGGACTTGCTGATGGATGGACAGGGTGGGCAGTAAGGGGCCACACTTCTCACAGATCAGTTGTGATGATACACTCTTTCCTACTGGATTTTTCTCATTTGTAAATCATTCATTCTGCCACCAGAGATCTCTTTCTTAAAAAATGACACAAAAAGCAATAAAAATTGGGGGAAAAGTCAGTATCTTTAATGCAGAAAGTGCTTTTATCAATTATTTTAAAAACAAAAACATTTGGAGAGATACCGCACCCCTGTGGGCAACAATAATTCTTTTACCAGTCAAATTCCACTCTATTGTGATTTCAACTCCTACTGAGCTCTGCTTGGTCAATTTTCTTGGGGTTTTGGGTTTTGTTGTTGTTGTTGTTAGATTTACTTTTTGTTCTGTTTTCTTCTTTTTTGTAAGATCTATTTGGCTAAAGGCCTTAATTCTTTATTCCAAAATGTATCCAGACAATAAATACCTCTTTCACATAAAATAAAAAAATAAAAAATAAAAAATAAAAACAAAAACAAAGGACGTGTCAGTATAGGAATGGGCAAAGAATTTGCATAGAGACTTTATAATAAAATATATACAAAGTCATCAGCATATTCAGTTTCTCTAGTAATCAGAGAATTGCAAATTTTTTTAAAAAGAGAGGTTTAATGAAACCTGTCCAGAAAAAAAGAAAGAATATTGGCAAGGGTGTAGGAAAATTGTCATATGCTCCCTCAAGGGTAATTTGGAAGTATACCTTAAAAGCCTCAACAACACACATTCCACTTCTAGAAGTTTGGACTCAGGAAGCATCAGATGAGCTGTGAGTGGCAGGAGGCCCACTGCAGCATTCTCCTAGAATGCAAACTGGTTAAAATAAGGTTCACCTGTGCTCAGCACCGAGCTAGGCAGGCAGAAAGGGCTCAGTCACTATAATGAAGCTGAACTGAAAGAAAACTCCAACTTTTGGTTAACGATGGTAAGGGATTGTAAGGAGTTAGCATAGTTCAGACTTTGCCCATGACAAGGCAAAAAGAGATGGTATGTCCAGGAATGGATTGCTTTTTAAAAGCAGGAACTGTGTGTACCATGCATTCTGTAAGTATCCTTTTGTGGAAAGAACAGGTTGAAGAAATTCTTGCTGGCCCAGGGCCACATTCTTTTGAATATCTTTGGTAACAACAGATCTTTGTCTTTCGAGGGGTGGATGTGATTTTTTTTGGAAACAGCCACAATTCATTTGGAGCCAAGTCTGGTGTGTCTGTAATGTGACTGTCACCGTGTCTATCACTGTATTGCAAAAAGAATTTAAAGCAGCTTACCAAAAAGCATATGGTACAATAAGATAAAAAGCAAATATGTAAGGAAATCTTGGAAAAGGAGAAAATAAGATGACCATTGGAGTGAAGTCTGAAGAGTGAAGAGACTACTTGCGTTAAATAATGCTGTTTAGGGTTTAAAGGTCCTACCCTCAAGTAATGTTATGTTTGAGTAGTTCTCAATGGGAAGTAACAGAAATGTTCTGAAAACGGCAGCATTGTGTGCTTATGCAACTGTATCAGTCAGGGTGGGTTAGGATTTGCTGCCATGACAAACCCCTAATCTCCGTGGTTAAAATGCTATAGTTTTGCTTTGTCCCCATGCTGCAAGCCTGCTACAAATTGGTTTAGGGATCTAAGACCTTCTGGGTTCCAGGATGATGGAGCAACCACCAAATAGGATCTTGCTGGTTGATTGTGTTAAAACAGCATCTGGTTCTTAAAGTTTCTTCCCGGAAGTGACACATGACATTTGTGCTTATATTTTATTGGCTGAAGCGCAGCTACACCTCACTTTAAATGGGTGGGAAAATGCAACCCTGGCGTGCCCAGAAGGAGAAAAGGAGTAAGCTGAATCCCTGTGGACAGCTCTGCTGACCACCACGTGTGCACTGGCACCAGGTATGCCCCATCTCTGCTCCCTTTCAGTCTCAGTGTTTTACCGGAATGGTTCTGTATACGTACACAATTGCAGGTCACTGCTCAGTGCTTCTAGAGCAGGGGTATCAGACTCGTTGTCACTGGGGGCCACATCAGCCTCGCTGTTGCCTTCAAAGGGCCGAATGTAATTTTAGGACTATATAAATGTAACTACTCCTAAACTGGGGTCAAGGAGCTCAGGTCTGCCACCGAGCAGAAACAAGGTGCAGGGCCAGATAAAACAAGGTGGAGGGCTGGATTCGGCCCTCAGGCCTTGTGTTCTCCACCTGTGTTCTAGAGAAAGGCTTCTAAAAATTAATTTGATGGATCTTGTTGGGTGCAGATTCTGACTCAGTAGGTCTAGAATGAGGCCCGAGATCCTGCACTTTTGACAAACTTCTGCTGCCACAAGGACTTAAAGCCACAGTGCAGGCCTCAGCAGGCGCCCTCAGCTCCTGAGAGCCAGGATGAACTCGTACTGTTATCTCAGGTCAGCTTTCCCCTCACCAAGCTGTCCTGGAGTCTACATTCTGCTGGGCACACTGGCAGGTATTTAGCCTGTATTTGGCCTGTCCCGGGACTTTTCCTTTGTGATAAATACATCTGTCACAACCTTTGATTCCACAAAAACAAGGATTTATACCTGAGCACCTACTGTGCGCCCTTCTTCCTGCAAGGCTCAGTGGATACAGCCAAGACATGGAGCTGAGGTTAGCAGCTCTTGGGGGAGCCCTTGGGGATGTGCTGTCCCCCCTCAGGGTGACTCTGGTAGGTGACCTCTCTAAAAGACTTAAGTTTCATGCTTGTTTTGTTGGAACAAAAGCCCTTCCAGACATTTAGCATGCGTTGTTTTTTCTCAGATCCCTTAATACCTTCTGATTTGCTTGTCAGATACACAGATGACTCCAGGATTAGTAAAAAAAAACTAAGTTATAAAAACTCTGTAGAGATGATACTTTAAAAATTCTACACAAATGAGCCCTTGTCCTAATTTAGTCATGACGAAAGATCCTTATTTTGGCAGTGGCTCATGGAAGAGCATCATAGAGGCATTTGTCTTTGATTTGTAAAATAATTTAGAAACAGAAACAAGAACTTTGAGTATACTATCCTCACTGAGCAAGTGTTTTATTGATAAATAGCTCCCAGCCTTTGTTGTGCTTCAATGAAAAATAAAACAGTGTTGCGTTTTTGTTAACCAAAGACAACACAAAATCTAGTCTGCTAACTCTAAAGAAGGTTTTGAATACTTGGGGCCTGTCTTCTGGTGTGGGCACATAGTACGTACGTACCTGAGTAACATTAGTGCAGGGCATTGCCCCTGGCACTTCTCAGGCATTAGTGTGCATGTACATCACAGGGGGCTCTCGTTAAAATGCAGATTCTGACCCAGAAGGTCTGGGGTGAGGCCCGAGACTCTGCATTACTGACTGGTCCCATGTCATGCTGATGCTGCTGGTCTGGAGGCATAGTTTGAGTAGCAAAGCATTTGAGTGCCCCGAGGAGTTGTTAGGTTTGCAATCTTGGAATTAGATTGAATTTAGTTTGTTTTATCTTTCTCTTTTTTTAAGCAGGTTATATGAGGCATTGTAGGGTCATAGAGAGAGCATAGGCTTTGGAATTAGAATTCTCTTTGAGTCTGTGTAATGTGAGGACAGAGATATGGAGGTGGTAAAAAGGCAGGTCTGAGAGAGTGGCATCCTGTGCTCCTACTTGCCCAGAGTGGTCCCTTGGTGAAGGTTGGAGGAGAGGCTCAGGAATGCTTTCCTGGGACCAGGACCAGGCTATGGAGGAAGAAAGGCCGGGGACCCTATAGTGAGTGGCATGAGCATGGCAGGCCCTAGGTGTTGACTGCAGTGTGGACATGATGGCAGAGAGAGAGCTGGAATGGACTTGCTACATACCAACAGTGTTAAGAACATGCAGTGGGAACCTGGCCTCCATATCACTTCCAAGGGGGTGCTGGATGCCTCATGTGGTTTGGTTGGTGGGCTAGAACGTGAGCCCTGCAGCTAACCCCAGTGTGCACTGACCAGACCATATTCAAGGGCAGGGCAGAACCTCTCCCCATGTAGGGCTACAGAATGCAGGGTGAGAGTGGCAGCTCTGGGTTCAAATCCTGCCTCAGGCCTGCTGCCTGTGAAGTGCTGGGCAAGTTGCAGAATCTTTGCAAGTTTTATAGGGCTCCGCTAAAGGTAGCAGGTGCCTTGTATCCACTCTGTCAATGGAGAGTGTACATCCCATATGTTCTGGGGGTCATGCCACATTGAATGCCGAGAGCTGCCAGTTAACTGGGGCTTCCACTATGGGGCTTCTGGGGTGGGTGAAACCTCTTTCCATGAGCCCCTTGAGGTCACGATGCAAGACTGTCTTCTGATCCAGGACACACATCACCTGAGCATCTTATTACGTGTGGATTCAGGTTCAGGAGGTCTGGGGTTGGCCGGAGAGTCCACATTTCTAACAAACTCCCAGGAGCTGCTGCTGGTGTTGGACCCACACTTTGGGTAGAAAGGCTGTAGAGCACTTTTGGGGGGTTTTCAGGACACAGATTCTATTCGTTAAAGCAGGTAGAGCAAGCCAGTTGTGGTTTATTTGGAACTGCTGCCCAGGCCAGGCTAATTAGTCTTAATTGCTTCTTACCTGGGCCTGATGGTTCTCTGGCTGCCTGGATGCTCCCGGAAGAGGCTCCCTGTAATGAGGAAAGAAGGCTGTGGAGAGAAGGCTGTGAAATGCGAGGCTGTGGAAGGGCTTCGACATCTCTTTTCGTCTTTGCCTCGTCCTAGAGAAAAAGAACGTCTTGTTTCATGGAGCTGGCTGGAAAATCTCTTGATTTATTTTGTTTATTTATTTACTTCTATTAAAGTACAGTTGACAGACAATGTTATTTTTGCAGGTATGCAACATAGTGATTCGACATTTATATTTCTTACGATGTGATTACTGCAATAAGTTCAGTGGCCATCTGTCTCCGTACGAGTTATCACAATAATATTGACTTTTCCCCGTGTTGTGCATTATATCCATGACTTGTTTTCACTTATATGCGGAATCTAAAACAGAACAAAACAAAGACAAAACCCCAAAAGAACAAGTGAAACAAAACAGAAACAGACTCAGAGAACAAACTCAAGGTTGCCAGAGTGGGGAGGAGCTAAGGGGTGAGTGAAAAGGTGAAGAGGAGAAAGCAGCAAAACCTCCAAAGTATATGGAAATCCTCTTTTTAAAAGGTTGCTCAACAGCTAATTCTTTTAGAGCTAGATGCTGGAGATACTATTAGCCTACAAAGCAGGCTTCTGCCACAGACCCTTAGGGAACCCTCGGGCCTTCCCTGATCTGGAACTGACCTCTCTCCTGTCTTGCTTTTTACTGCCCCAGTCCCTAACGGCAGGGGCCATTCCCTTTATCCCGTAGTGATGTCCACTCTCCATAGGGATGCCACAGTGTTTTTTCTAGCCAGTTGGGTCTCAAAATGCTCCTGTAGAAGACCTTTCAGGAGTTTTCATCCCTTTACCATGTGATACACCTTAGTTTTGGTAACGAGGCCCTTTCCACCAGGCTTCCGCCTATGTCCCCAGCTGCTTTTTTAGCCATTTCTTCACACGCACGTGCGGCTTTTTCTCCCTGAAGTAACCTTCTTCCCCGATCTGCTCTTTTACTCTCACTCCCTTTTCTTTTTATTTAACAGCTCTACTGAGATATAATGCATATACTGTGGAGGGCGTACAAATCAGTGCTTTTTTAGCATACTCACTAGGTTGTGCAACCAATACAAAATTATCATTTGTAGGACATTTTCATTGCTCCTTACTCCATTTCCCCCCAACTCCAGGCAATCACTGATTGACTGTCTGTCTCTATAGATTGCCCATTTTGGACATTTCATGTGATTGGACTCCTACAATTTGTGGCCTTGTGTATCTGGCTTCTTTCAGTTAGTATGAAATTTTCAAGGTTCATCCACGTGATAGCATGTATCAGCACTTACTCCTTTTATGGCTGAACAATATTGCATTGTATGAATATACCACATTTTATTTATCCAGTCATCAGTTGGTGGGTATTTGGGTTGTGTATCATTTTTGACTATTATGAGTCTTACTCCTTCAAACATTTTGTACAAGTGTTGGTGTTGATATATATTCTCATTTCATTTAGGTGTATACTTAGGAGTAGAATTGCTAGGTCATATGGTAACTCCATGTTTAACCATTTGAGAAAGTGCCAGACTGCTTTCCAAAGTGGCTGCATCATTTTACAGTCTCACCAGCAGTGTATGAGGGTTCCAATTTCTCTGTATCCTTACCAACACTTGCTATGGTCTGTCTTGTCAATTATAGCCATGCTAATGGACATGAAGGGCTATCGCACTGCTGTTTGGGTGTGCACTTCACAGGTGACCTATCATACTGAGTATCTTTTCATGTCCTTATCAGTGGCCTGTATATCTATCTTCCTTGGAGAATTGTCTCTTTGGATTTTTTGCCCATTTTAAACTGGGTTACTCATCTCTTTGCTATGGTCTGTCTTCTCTTTTCCTTTTTAACTAGATTAACTTGTTCTCATGTCTTGGCTTTGCTGTTCATCTTTTGAGAAGACTGCTGATACAGCTTCTGGCAGCCTTCTGGTCCCCTTTGCACTCACCCCACTGTACTGGAATTGTCTGTTGCCCTCATTGCATTGTCAATGTTTCAAGATCAGGGATTGGGTCTCTGATCTTTGTAGACTCAGCCCTTAGTGCACAGCCAGGTGGAGGCATTCAGTTAAAAAAAATGAAGGAGTCCAGTTCAGTCATTTCAACTCTGGTGCTCGTGATACAAGATTCTGGGTTTGCTACCCATGGTAGTTATTTGGTTTCACAAGGGGGAAAAAATAACAAAGAGTTTGCATTCTTAATGAATGCAAACTCTTACGGAATTCCTGTTCCCCACCCAGGCATCTTACACAGACAATCTATGGGTAACAAGACAGCCTGAGGAAGAGGGTGTGCACTACTCAGAGCATGGCATGCTCGCTGTGGAAGCAAATAACCTAGATCACATGAAGCAGGATTGCCACTTTGTGTATACAGGGCAGTAGGCCATTATTATTTCCTGCTGGAGCACAAAACAGGCACTGAGGAAACAGACCTGCCTTGGGACTCTGTGATTACCGGGTCACGGCTGCAACCCTGGAGTAGGAGTGTTGTCAGTTTGCAGGTCAGGCTGGTGGTGTTCAGGAATGGTGTTCAGAGCCGGTCATACCTGGGTTTGGGTGCTGGTTGTAGGAGTCATTGAGCACATTGCTTACCTGACCTTGGACCTCAGTTTCCATATCTTTAAAATGGGGATAATAAGGCCCACTTCAGAGGATCACTGTGAGAGTTGGAATTGTCTCCTTTAAGTAAATGAGACCATGGTGGTGGGGCCCAGTCTGGGCCAGTGGCTCTGGGGTTACAGATCCTTCTGCTTCCCCGGAGAGTCACTCTGGGCCTCTTGGTCTCCATTTCTGGCAGTGACCTTGTCTTTCCAGCTCTCCTCACCTCAACTCATTTTCCATCTTTGTTCTTCCAAGTCCCTTTCTGTCAAGTTTAGTGTCATTGAAGATGTGCATGCCCAAGGAAGTCACGGCCCTTCTGTGGATGGGTCTGCAGCTTTGTCACCGTGATTTTAGACCAGAAACTTAAAGCAGAAATTCTTTTGTTGAACCATCTGAAACTCCTCTCATCCAGGCCCTCCCTGGGTGTGACCAAGATGAGCATCTTTAGTGCAGTTACTAATTAAGGGGAACCTTATCTCAGAGCACGTGGCAGATAAACACAGATTTTTGTGCAGAAGATTACATCCGGAGATATCTCTGCCTGCCAGCAGGTTACTGCTCCGAGGGCTGGTCAGTGCCTGCCTCTCAGTAGGGATCATGGGACCTGTGGATATCTTCAAGTTGACATGTTTTGTACTTCTACCCAACCAGCTTCTGAATTTCTGAGCGCCATCATAGGTTCTCTGGGGGCAGGAGGGTACTGAAGTCCAGTAGTAGGAAACTCCGCTGTGCCCCACTCCCATCTGCCCTGGCCCTATAATCTGATCCTACTGTGGTGTGAATCTTCCTAAGGGGTCTGGCTGCTGCTCTGGCCAGATGACTAATGCAGGCTGGTTAGGAATTTGGGAACTGAGAGACAGTGCACTGGGGGTTGAGGGTGTTCAGGAGGAGAGGAAGCTCATGAGGCTTGAAGGAGCCCTGTGTGGGTGTGGCCACAGAGATCCTGATCAGCTCCAGGATTTCAGATGGCCTTCCTCTGGCTCACCCAGGAGAAAACAGCCAGGATGAAAGTGCAGCCAGGCTTCTTCCTCCTCTGTGCAGCCCTCCCAGCATATTTGGCAGGTGGGGAGCCATGCCACTGGGGGGAATGTTTGAGGCGGATTGGCGAAGGCATTACCAGGCACTCTAGGGGGACAGTAAAGCCAGCTATTGTCTGAGTCCTCTGCTCCTAACTAGGCCCTGGGCTCAAGAAGATAGCTATGCTGGAGCAGGAAAGGGAGGCAGGAGAGTCTGAGCCTGCTCCCAGACCCTCTGGTTGCCAGTGCCGCTCTCGGTCTGCCTGGACACAAGAGTGGCTCTCAGGCTGCACATGGCTCCTGTGGATGGTGAGCTGGGCCCTTGATCACTCCCAGTCCTTTTCAGAGGGACTCCAGGGATTCCTCCTGGAAGCCCCAGGGTTCCATGGGACAGACTTTGAAAACCCAGTATCACGTGACACTAGTGGCTCACATTCCTCTCTGCCTGTCAGCATTGCTCCAGAGGGTGCCCTACGTGAGTGCCATTCTGGTACATTTCCTAGTCACTTGCCAGGCAGTGGTTGGGGGTGCCTTCTTCCTCTGGGTGGCTGTTCTGCTTTATTATTCATCTTAGGGAAATGATTTCCCAAGAAGCAGTGGAAAGTGTAAATTATGCTTCACGGCAAATCAGCAAGACCATATATATTCAGCTGGAGCTGCAAATCTCTTGCAAATGAGGACTGATGTGAGACCCAGGCGAGTTGGAAAGGGGTACAATGCAGACATGCAGCTGGCATCATTGATACTCACAGTCCCCCATACTTGGTTTTCTCTTGGTTTATGGGGGAAGGAAGAGCAGCAGTTGTTCGGGGGGTGGGAGGTGGGGGGCAGCCTGTACCACTAGTGAGAGGGCCAGAGGGAAGCAGTTTGAAGCTGGACATGGCCCTGGGAATGGACAAGTTTTCCATTAACCCGATCCTTACGAATATTTCTTGTATTTCCAATGAGCCTGGAACCCCAAGCTTAGGGCCGATGTCTCCAGTCTCACCATAAGCTCACATGGCCAACCACCATGGCCTTGTAGAGTCATCTTTCCCTGCTCCCCATTGCCCTGATGGTCAAGGCGCTCCTTGTTGGGGCCGACAGGGGTCTGCACCAACTGCGTCTGGCCTCCCTCACAGCCTCCTCACTTGTCCTCTCCTGGCCCACATTCTTACGCCCTTGTGCCTTGCACAGCCGCTGCCCTGGAGTCCCTTCCTCCTCAAGCCTGTGTAGGGAATGATAATCCTCATCCAGACCCAGGCCAAGCATGGCCTTTGATCTCTCCCTAGACTGCCTCTGGCTTCCATAAGGCCCCACACTGAGATGGCACAAACCACATTGGACCACAATGACTTGTTTATATGACAGCGCTCTGAGCTCCTCCAGGGCAGGAAACCTGCTTCATAAATCTCTGTAACTGCCCTGGCTGGCATCTCTGAGGTCTGGCTCAATGTGGACTTGATAGCTGGCTGGATGAATGGCTGAATTAAAGAGCATAAAGAGAGAGCTTGCCTTACCGAATTAGGCACATCTTGCTCTGATTTTGACTCATGGCTTAACCAGCTTTTCTCTGAAGATCGTGAATGGCTTTGCCATGAGGTAAAACTTGGGACCATAGAAGCCCAAGGTGTGAAGAGGTGTAGCCAAGTCAGCTCAGAGAGCCAACCATTAAAAGCAGACCACTGGGTCCTAGGTAACAAGGCCCTTTGGGCCATAGGACAGGATACTCCAGGTCAAAGATGAGCAGGTGTCACATGAACTGGTGCTCCCTCCCCATCCTACTTCTCAGTGGGGCTGCTGCAGGGACAGGGTGTGTAGCTGAAGACTTCATGAACATCCATAAGGAGCCCTGAGATAGAACTGTAGGACCTCCTACCCCACACACCTCTTGGTTCTTTGACCTTGTTAAAATCCATTTTAAATCTTTGACCTTCAGTTTCTTCATCTGTCCAAAAGGAACGTGACAACCATTCTTTTGCCTTTTAGGTTGACTGGAAGTATTTTCAAGGTGACAGGGCATGTGGGCATGCTTTAGAATTTGGGGACAAGCTGATGACAAATGCAAGGCCTGTATGAGAGGCTGTGTGAGAAGTGGGGGGAAGGCTGGTGCTGTGGCCTAGCTGTCCCACTCCCCCTGCCCGATTTGCCCCAGCCACTCAGTCCTATGCTGTGGAGGTCCTTTCCCCACTGGAGTCTTTGAACTTGCTTCTCAGGCCACCGTCTCCTCCCCTGTTTGGATAATGAAAGAAGTCATTGACGTTCTTGGCCCAAACAAGCTTCAACCATTTATAGTGACAGCTCACATAGCATCATCACCCCCTTGTCCTTCCCTGTGGCTGAGGTACCAGCTCTGTTTAGGTGCTGGGGATGCAGGTGAGAATGAGCCTGACTGGATAAGACCCCTGAGGCCCCATGTTCAGAGGTCCATGGAGAACCAGGTGGAGTGGCCAGGGAGACATGTCCTGTGTGCTCTGAGGGGCCTAGGAGGCAGGTAGGGTGATGGGCGCACTGGGGCCCTGTGCTGGGCTGACTTGTGTCCCTCTCCAAAATTCCCACATTGAGACCTTAACCCTGAGGTACTTAGGTACTGAAGTACCTCAGAATGTGACTGTATTTGGAGGGATGGTTCTTCAAAAGGCAATTAAGTTAAAATGAGGTTATAGTGCTGCCCTCAAAAGAAGAGATTAGGACATACACAAAGAGGAGACCACATAAAACAGGGAGGCAGCCAACTGCAGTCCAGGGAGAGGCCTCAGAAGAAACCAACCCTGTTGGCACCTTGATCTCAGACCTGCAGCCTCCAGGACTGTGAGAAAATAGATTTCTGTTGTTTAACCCTGAGCCCCCTGCCCCGCCCCCGCCCTGCCCAGTGTTACTTTATTCTGAGCTGACTCACACAGGGCCATCAACTTGGATTTGGGCAGCAGACTTCATGACATAGTTCTGTGCCCAATTCAAACCTTGAAAAAGAAAAACAGGGACACTGTGCTTGTCCCTGTTTCCCTTCTTAACCATATCCCTAGCGAGCATTCAGCATGCTCCATATTGTGCGTCTCCTTCACTGGAACGTGAGCCCCACAAGGGCAGGGTGTCTGCTATGTCCGCTGCAGGCTCCCCAGGACTGAACGCAAGTGACGGCCCCTACAAGCATTGAACATGTCTTCTGGATGAATTCCATCTGAAACAATGGCCTGAAGTCAAATTCCTTACTCTGTCGAAATCCAGAATTTTTAATTAAAATAGCTGGTTTTCTGCATTCGGGTCTCTGCTTAGAGCTCACCCTGCGGGGTGACTTACTATTGTTTCTACAGACTGTGTCCCAAATAGCTCGCTAATCTCTACCCTGACACCAAATGTGATTAAAATGTGCTAAACATCAGAGAGAAGGTTCATTTATTAGTTTTTGTTTACGCTTGGTGGATTGAGCCCCAGGTTATGTTAAAGTGGGTCATTCCAGCCAGTGAGTCTGAACATTGTTACCCTCCAGGGGGTGAGGTTGACTCGGTGAGGCCAGGGACTTGATGGCTGCAGCATCCCTCACACCAAGAACAGTGGCTGGCCCAGAGCTGGTTTCATATTTGGTGAATGAGTGATTCCATCAATGCACAGGACAGATGAGTAAATGCTGAGCATTTCCCAGTGGGGTTGGCTGGTCTTTCTGCAGGGATGCTAGCCCCACATAGGAAAGTCCCTTCTGCTCCGGTCTGTACCTTCTTTTCCTTTCCAGGCTGTTGGTGGTGTTTCTGCATCTGCAGCCCCACCAGTGAAGGTCTCACTACTTCTTCAGTATAAGAGGAGCAGCAGAGCCCACTGGTCTGATTTGGGGAAACTTAAGACTAGCCTAAGGACCTCTGGCTAATTCCCATTCTTCCTACTGAGTCCCATTTTCTCTCCACCTCTTCCACCCCCACTTCTAACAATTTGTGGTAAAACTCATATAACATAAAACTCACAGTTTTAACCATTTTTAAACTGTAGAATTCAGGAATGTTTAGTGCATTTACAGTGTGGACAACCTTCACTGCTCTCCAGTTCCAGAACTTTTCATCAGCCCAAAGAGAAACCCCATATCCCTAAGCAGTTACTCCCCATTCCCCACTCTCCCACTAGCCCCTGCCAACCACTAATCTGTTTTCTGTTTCTATGGATTTGCCTATTCTAAGCATTTCCTACAAATGGAGTCAAACAATATGTGACCTTTTGTGCCTGGTTTCTCTCCCTTAGCACGCTGTTTTCACAGCACATCCCTGCTGTGGCCTGTGTCAGGGCCTCATTCCTCGTTACGGTGGAATACTTTTCATCGTATGGACATGTCCTGTCCATTCATTGGCTGATAGACACGTGAGTGGTTTCCAAACTTCGGCTCTTGAGAATAGTACACTCCACTTCTTTAGGTGTCTCTAGTTCTGCCTCCCAAGGCTCTTTAGTCGTAGTCAAAGTTGCATGGTTACTGGCAGTGGGAAAAGCCCGGCCGTGAAATCAGGAGACAAGTTCACAGGCCTAGCCCCTGCTCCACCTGAGAGGCTTTGTTAAGCCTCAGTTTGCTCATTTCCGGAATGGATATCGAATTCTTTGCCTTCTTTAGCCCTACAGAATGTTGGCACGGACCATAGAATGAGGATTTAAGCTCTTTGTAAGGTGGAAGTTGGATGTCAAATGACAGTTATTTATGTTTCTCATTTCCCTTTGATTTTCTTGCTTTCTGTTTTTTCCTCTGCTTCCTCTTTTCTCCTTTTGCTAATGGCCGCGCTTGAATTCTCTTTCCCTGTCTTCTCCTTTCCTCTTTCTTCTGCTGGCCTGAGGACACAGTAGGTAGCATGTTGTGTAATGTCTTACTGGAAGTAAACAAGGTAATGGGACATTGCATAGGGCATCCTTGGGAAGGATGGGAATGAGGAAGGCTGTTGGCAGCCTCGCCTCAGGGATGAGGTGAAGTCAGCCACAGCTTAGATAGGAGTGGGGAGGACGTGGACTGTGGCGGCCCTGCCATTCCACCTGGCTTGGCTTTGAAGACTTAGTTTACTGGCAGCTTTGAGCCTCTTGAAGTCCAGGAAGTAGTGAGATTGATGGATGCTTAGATATTAGAATCCAAACAAGCAAACCCTAGGGACACTGGGAGAAGGTGGAGATGGAAAAGCAGCAGGTCGAGTTGTGTGCTTTTCTTGGTATTTTGCTCTGCAAGTATGAAATCTTCTGTAGTTCTGTGCATATTTTCCCAGCTGAAGTTTAAGCTGTTTCTTAAAAAAAAAAAAAAAACACTTTATTTATTTGTAAGGGGGAAGAAGGGACGGAGAAAGCGAGGGAGAGAAAAACATTGATCGGTTGTCTCTGGTACTTGCACTGAACTAGCAATCCAGGCATGTGCCTTGACCAGGAATTGAACAACCCTTTGGTTAGTGGGATGACACCCAACCCAGTGAGTCACACTGATCAGGGCTGAAGTGTAAGCTTCGTGAAGGCGAGGACGATGTCTGCCTTTTATTTCTCCCCATTGTGCTTGCTCATGGTGCCCCTCAGAGAGTTCTGAACATAAGTGGTATTGAATGTACATGACAACTTTGTTTATTTAGCCTGTAATAGTTATAGGGGGCTTTCTCGTAGGATTTCTTATTTCTCTTCTCAACAGTCTGGCAAGGCAGATTTCATTTCTCAAAGAAACGTAAGGCTCAGAGAAGTTGAGAAACTTGCTCAGGACACACAGCCAGCCTGAGGGATATTGAGGCCCTCTGCTTGGAACCAGCACTCTCCCCTGCTTTCCCCTCCTCTGCAGGGACTTGCAACAGAAAAGATCCAAGTGGGAGAGGGTTTTAGGGAGATGGGAACTGAGTCCTTATGCAGTTGGATCTCAGTCGTGTTGGAGATATTTCTTAACATTTTATAATTGTTGAGTCCTAGTGAAATTGCAGGTGGTCTTTCCTGTTACTTAATCACTATAGATTCCTCTTTTCTCAACAAACTTCAGAGAAGCTTCAAGGAAAGCCGATTTCCTGCTAAATCGGCGTGTTCTTCATTTGCTACCAGAGGGTCTGATTTAAGGAACTGTTGTCATTGTTGGTGACAGGCATAGAGCCAGCTCCGAATAACAGTGCAGCTTGGAATCGGGTTCAGGTTCACTGCCGGAGCTTTGCGTTGGACCACGACACTGAAAAGTCTGGCTTCAGCTGGGTCTGGCGGGAAGGACGGGTGTGTTGGAGTGAGTAAGCCCAAGGAAAGCTTGCCTGGAGGAAATTCGGTCAAGATGTTCTATTTTAACACCCCTGGGTCTCTTCCAAATCAGAAGAGGAAAAGATTCTGATTAAGGGATGAAGGAAGTTTTGGAGTTTTCATGAATGGAACTCAGAGCTTGATGGATCCTAGGTTCTTCAAGGCTCTGGTGAAGCCACGGAGGGAAAAAGGGGTGTCTGACAGTTGGGGGGCGGGGCTCTTGCTTTTGGTGGGCCCTTTGGCAAATCGCTGAGCTTGAAAAGCATCTGATACGAGTGGTGTTTGCTAACTCAGCCACAGAAAGTGCCCACTAGCCTTGGAGTTGCTCAGGGACCTGTGGCAGCATTGTGTGTATGTGATGGGGGCGTGTAATATTTAAAACTTAGTGACCTTCTCAGAGGCGACAGAACTGCTGGGTGCAGGATCTAAGGTCGAAAGGCACCTCCTTCATTGGAACCTTTTGTCACATTACAAGATAAGGGGTCATTCATCGAATGAAGCCCTACAGTGTGTAATCTACCACCCTCAAAGCTGGAGGTATAGTAGTAAACAAAGCAAAGGACATCCCTGCCCTCACGGGGTTTAACTTTGAGTTGGGGGGACAGACAGTAAAAAGAACTAAGTAAACTGTGCAATGATTTAGAAGATTTGTAATATTAAATGGGATGATCAGGGAATGTCTTGTTAGGAGAGGACATGTGAGCAAAGCCTCAGAAACTATGATGGAGCAGGTGTGTGGATTTCTGGTA